>JAVHNF010064404.1:0-18831 GCA_034783455.1 Micropsitta finschii
AGCATTTACCACTTCTCTGGGCAACCTGTTCCAGTGCCTCACTACCCTCATAGTAAAAATCTTCTTCCTTTTATCTGTATATATATCTCTATCTTATATCTGAATACTGTAGGTGAAAATGACCATGTTTAAAAAATTTTCTATAAATTACATGACATCATTATTTAGTTCCCAGGGAAGCAGTGCTAAATTAAGAAGATACAAAAATGTTACAAGCAATTTTTAGAAATCACTAATTTGTGACTCAAAATAAAATGTTCAGACTAATTTTTTTTTTATTTATTTTTTTTTTCTTTAATGGCAAACATGAGAAAACAAAGTTAAAACAGGTTCTAGTGTCAGGGGAATGCCATCCTTCTGCTGCACAAATGCTGAAGCAGAAAAGGCACACTTCTTTCCAAAACAGGAGACATTGGTATTGTAAATAAATAGATAATCAACAACTGTCTTCTGCAAAAAAAGCTATCTTGTTTACTGCTCTCCTCCTTATTGAACTCTTAGACTTAACTTGCTGTGCATGGTAATGTATTAAGTTTCATCTTCCCATGATTGTTTCTGTTTAAAGAATTAAAATAATGATGCATTGTATATATTTACAGAGGAAGGCAGGAGCCCAGAACAGGTCTGGCAGAAAAAATGTAGCATGTCATTCTATGACTTTTCCAGCAACTTCAGGTAATGCTATAATGTTCAATAGAAACTGGGCTGAAACGCAGTAGTGGATGCAAGCCTTCTCAAAGTTTTAATCCGTTTGCTAGTGTCTTATTTATTTACGCTTTTTTATTCAAGATTGCGAATACGTCGGAAAACATGTCTGATTCACAATGATGAAAAACTGAAATGCATAATTTGCAGCACTGTCTACTGCAAAACAGAGAAAAACATTCTTGAAAAGTATGAAGCTGAACAGCAGTTAAATTTTTTAGACATTCCATAATGTATTACAACTTTTTATGAATAACTGAGATCTAGCACTGAGCACAGCATTAAGTCATCAAACATATGTACAAAACAACAGCAAGGGAGATCCCAAAATCAGCATAGAATAAAAAAGTAGCTCTGTGTGCTGTTCAAATAACCTTAATCAGAGGCAGTGCTGATTGACACAGGTGAGATCACAGCATAAACCAAATATATTATGTTAATCTCTATGTCCTGAGAAATCTCTATCATGATCATGTTTTGTGCCCTAGAGATTTGCCTGAAGATGATCAGTTTTATTTTTACTTTTCAGTCAGAAAGCAGCAAACACATCAATAACGAAGGAAAACCAAAACCAAACAAAACTGAAAACAAGAAGTATCACCGCTTTTCTCTTCTGATTTTAGTATCAACTGCACACTATTTTCTTATACCCAAGCCCAGAATACCTTATCTACAAAATACAGCAGGTTTACCATTTCCAGTTTGTTAACCATTAGGGGGGAATCAGTTCCTGTATTTCCAATAGGAAATATTTCCACATATCAACTTGCTTTATTTTTACTATGCCATATAATCCTTTGTTTTCATTGGCTTGCTACTCCAGCTACATATGTACATCTTAAGATGATGTTGAAAACCCTGTGACATTAAATATATCTTAAAAAAATTAAATAGTCTATTCACTTAATCACTTTCTCATGATTGCTGACACAAAGTGAAGAAAAAAGAAATGCAAGCTATATTGCCACCATGGAACAAACTATTTTATAGGCTGTTAATAATTAAACTCTCTCATAAAAGATGAAAAAAACAGTTAAAGTGAATGAAAAGGAGACTGAAACACTCACAATCCTCTAATGGGTTTAACAACTTCAATTATGATCATGTCAAGCTAGATAATGATACTGTATTTAAAATAATGATAGAGAAATCCAGCAAGTATTTTGAGATGGTTATGATTTATTCCTAGCATTGAAGAAAGGCAAATCATGGTGGTAAATATTTTGAATAGTTCTCTTTTAACATGTAAGATTCCAAAGGATGTTAAGGACATGTAGGCAGTAGTAATATCAAAGAGGAGGGGACAGACAAACCCAGGAAATTAATGTAACAGACATTCCAGATAAACATCTGTAACCTCAGCTGCAATACAGAGCTTGAGGCAAACCCTGGCATGGAAGTTCAGGCATCAGTAAATTAACAAAACAGAAGAGGTATACTGTAGATGTGACAGGGTATTCTTTTACTTATTCTATTCAGGCCTGTTAAGTATAGGCATTTCGGCCATTATAAGCATACCAGGATGTAGAGATACATGTGTCATTATTTATCAAATTTAAAAAAAAGGGCTTGGAAAAATTCTATATGACAAGCATGCAAAATATTTAAAAATAAACAAAATCAATCAGAAATGGCAACTTTCCTAAGGAGGAACATTTCTCAGTACATCTTCTGCAGTATCTAACTTACAGCAGTATCTAAGCATATCTAACTTACAGTGTGCTAAGAATGTTTTTACTTAGTTAGAAAACATGTGGGTTTAAAACAAGGTTAACTATAGTTTCTAATTCATCTAGTCATCAGTCAATATTGGCAATTCAAAGAAAATGATGCCTTGGAATACTTTCTGTAATCAGAAGGAAACTATTTTAACTGGATTAACAAAATGGTTAACCATTTATTTGATGCTGCTACCTAGTGTAAGGAACACATGCACTTTTTGCTTCCCCTCAGTTTGACATTACTGCTGTGAGTCATCCCTTCTAGGTAGAATGCATAAAGACTTCAGCTATTATTGGCATGTCCTGAATTTCCATTTTGGGACTATAATATTTAAATTTGCATATTATCTTCTTTCTTTAGTTACTTTTGATTAAGTGCTGGTTCTATTGTACCCAAAGAGGAAATTTCATTCCATTATCTTGGAATTTAGTTTTTAATGTAATTTTAACTATCTAATATTTTATGCAGGTATTATGTGGATTAGGAGAAAGAGAATGCTCTCACAGCCTGTAGAGTCATATGAACTGGTACATGTCCACTCTGAACAGAAAATGTAAAGCAAAATGCAGGAATAACATTTAATTTGTAAAACATTTTGACTACAGTCACAGAATCATAGAATCATAGAATAGTTAGGGTTGGAAAGGACCTTAAGGTCGCCCAGTTCCAACACCTCTGACACGGGCAGGGACACCTCCCACTAAACCATTCCGCCCAAGGCCTCATCCAGCCTGGCCTTGAACACTACCAGGGATGGAGCATTCACAGCTTCTCTGGGCAACGCATTCCAGTGCCTCACCACCCTTACAGTAAAGAATTTCTTCCTTATATCCAATCTAAATTTCCCCTCTTTAAGTTTTAACCCGTAACCCCTTGTTCTGTCACTACAGTCCCTGTGTGTTAAGAAACAGAGTAAGTGTCATGGAAAATCCAAAGAAACTTTCATTTAAGCGACTGAGCTGAGACATGGCAAATGTTCGTCACAAAAATGTTTTTCCTTTTTATATATTATCACAAAATCATGGAATGGTCTGGGTTGGAAAGGACTTTAAGATCATCTAGTTGCACCCCCGTTCCATAGGCAGGGCTCCTCACACTAGACCATGTTGCCCAAGGCCCTGTCCAATCTGGCGTTCTATGGTCAATTCTACAGACATTTGTTTCCCAGTCCTTTGGTAGATCATTTAAGAAAAACACTTTTAACAATAATGTTTTTAATTAGGACTCGAATTGGGTTATCCCAGGGTATCCTTTCTTTGGTTTCTTCATGCGACTAAAAATAGACCTAACTTTAATCTCTTTGACTGGAAATAAATGAAGTGTCAGTTATAATTTGAAATGCTAGAGTGATTTGAACCATGACAGAGGAAGAAAAACACACGTTCTTCTACAAACATTCCAGATACCATGAGTAAACCAGAGTCTCAGTCTATGGGAAATCTAAGGTAAGATGCACAACAAAATTAACTGAATTTCTAGTCAAATGCACAAATGTTTGGACCACAAATCCTTGTGTGTTCTTTAGCTATTGATTTAAGGATGGTTTTCTACACCTCCTTAAGTGGTTTTAAATATTTCTAAGTATTTTTCTAATAAAAAAAGTATTAATTAAGAGCTTTTATTAAGAGAATCACGTTTAGGTATGCACTTTTTAAACGGAATTCAAGTAACGTCAATTCAGAGAATATATGGAATGAATAATGGATGAATACAGGAATATAGGAATATCTCCAGCCAGTTTGTGATTTAAATGTTTTCTGACAAGTCACTAAAACTAGACTATTGGATAAATTTGCTTTTTGGCTCAGGGATCCAAAACGAAATATTCTCATTAAAATTACTAAATAGAATGAGGTTTGTTTTTTTGTTTGTTTTCTGTTTCAGTGGTCACAGTAGTTGCAGTGTTAGGCAACAGAAGGAGAGAAAGGGTCCAAATTTGTAACCTGGAGGATTCTGTAGCAATGGTTCCGAAAACCTTGATAGATACCTTGAACATTAGCTCTGACAAAGCAGATTCCTGTCAGGGACTCTAGGCCTCTAGGCTTGTCTTCTTCCAAACTCAAAAGAGTCCCGAATCTTTCCAAGATTCAAACGAACATATCTTATTTGCATTACACTGAATTTGTCTATGGAGCTGCTCTGAGCCCAGTCTCATGCTCTCATGTTCCTAATCTACAATTACTATTTTATGCTCTATCCTGTTTAAAGTCTCTGAAATACTGTAAAGGCAGTTTTGAAGCCCACTAGGCTAATGCTGTATCAGCTTGAAACTGCAGTGAGAGTCACTGAGGCTGTAAACCACTATGAGTCTTTGGATAGTACAGGCAGTGAAAACTGTGTATTATCACAGTATCACCTTTATTGTACTGTTTCATTTTCAAAGAAGCATAAGAGACCCAAGAATGAGCTAACATTTATCCAAGGTCCATGAGCAAGAAACGAGGTCCCAGAAGTGAACTAGGTAACAGTTATTTTTCAGTCCTGCAAATCTGTAGACTTCTAATTGTGATCTAGTAAGCATCATTGTCTTTTGAAAATGCATGGATTCCAGGGTCCCTGAGATGATTTAGGAGAGCTAAATGACAACCAGACATACAACTCCTGGAATTTTTAAGCTCCAGGTGACATTTTCAGAAGCAAATTTTGAAAATTGATTTCATTAGTTCAGGCAAATGAAGAAAACCTGAATTTAGAGGTTGAACATTAAATAACTATGTTTTTACAAAATCACTATTCAAAGGTGCAGCATTATGGGTAGTGACACAAAAGTACTAATAATGTACTAATAATAACAAAAAAAATCTGTGTCTTATCTTCCAATTACTTATTTTATTAAAATATAAATGTATGCTGAAGGGTTTTTTTGTAGTCCTAAGTAGTTGATATTCTACTATTCCTTTATTAAAATATCATATGAAAAAAGTTTTTGTCTATTATAGAAAAGATTTGTCATAGTAACCTGCATGATAGGTTTTAGCCACAATTATTTAGACATGTTTTTGTGCATTGTCAATGGCATTAAGTACCTGAGTGCTTATCAGTGTGCATCAGTGGTCAGAAAATGGTTGTGTGTAAGGCTGCAATGAAGAAAAGGTATTTAACAGGAAACTGCTGATACATTGCAGGCCCTGGGATGTAGAATGAAGCCATTCTATATCCTGATTTCATGATCCATTTGCCTCCTCTTCCAACAGATATGAAAATGCTGTTAGCTAAGAATGTAAGGAAAAACATCAGCCCAATGTCAAAGAAATAGCAGGCTCTTCTCAATGTCACTCATTTTCAGTTTATGAAATTCAACAAATCAGTTCAGACAAAGTGCTTGACCATTCCCAGAGGGTAGCACTGCATCAGTACTATGTTTTTATCATGCATATAAAGCCAAGAACATTACCAGCAAAATTATGTCTCAATACAATTAATTTTTCTGTATCTTAGCTTCCCAAGCACGCCTTTTAAATATCCACATGCTGTTTGTGCACAGTAAACTGTTAGTAATAGACAGACAACTAATAATAATATCATTCATTTTTCATTCAATTTTATTACTTTTCTTTTAGTCACAAAAAATATCTTTAAAAATCTGGTATCTTAGACAAAGCTTCTCCAAAATCTTCAGGATCTGTGGGAAGACACCTTTACCTTTAGTTGTATTTTAATTCTAAGCTCAGTGTAATTTTATGGTACAGTGAGGCAAACAGTAGTAACCACTGACAGGGTCATATAAATGTTCAGTGTTGTAAACATTTTAGATCAAATACTACTTTGCAACGATTAACTAAAAGGAGGTTTTTTTCCCCTTACATACTTTCCACCTACTTTAGTTGTTCAAATTGGCAAATACATTTCAACAATATACTTCATAATTGAAACAGTATTAACAGCATAGTAATTGCAAGAGTTCCTTACCCTTACATATGTGACTAAAATGTTGATGCTCCTGGAATGCTCTCTAACTTTCCTTACTGAATTTCTAATACAGTTTCAAAAACAAAAAAACCATTGTTTTCACCAGAAAAATACCAAAGCAGTTATTAAAGTCCAGCTCCTATTAGGTCTAACATCTTTCAGACATTCAGTGACTGACCCAAGGAAGTACTGAAAAGAGTGCTGAAAAAACATTGTTTCAATAACACAGCACTAGAGAGCTGTCTTAGAGGCATGGGTTCTCTTATAGAATCATAGAATAGCTAGGGTTGGAAAGGAACTTAAGGTTGTCCAGTTCCAACACCTCTGACATGGGCAGGGACACCTCACACTAAACCATGTCACCCAAGGCTCCATCCAACCTGGCCTTGAACACTACCAGGGATGGAGCATTCACAAATTCCCTGGGCAACTCATTCCAGTGCCTCACCACCCCTACAGTAAAGAACTTCCTCCTTATATCCAATCTAAACTTCCCCTCTTTAAGTTTGAACCCACTACCCCTTGTCATGTCACTACAGTCCCCGATGAATAGTCCATCCCCAGCATCCTTGTAGGCCCCCTTCAGATACTGGAAGGCTGCTATGAGGTCTCCACACATTCTTCTCTTCTCCAAGCTGAACAGCCCCAACTTTCTCAGCCTATCTTCATACAGGAGGTGCTCCAGCCCCCTATCATAAACCCCAAGGTGATAGGCTTGTAAAAGTGCAGACTCTTGCATCCCTGACCCTAATATCCTGATACATTGCTGATCAATAACCACATTTCCATGTAAAAATGTCATTCTATGAACTGAGTGCAGTTCTAAGACTGTCTAGACTGTGGTTTTGAAAGGAAACCAAGCGTAAAAAAAAGACCGGTAAATGTAGCTATCAACATAAAGTTAACTTGAAAACCATCTCAGTTTTGACATTCCGTTCTTACCATATGCAGACTGAGCTTTATGTATATATATCAAAAAATAATTGGAGTGATATTGATTTTTCAAATGCAAGAGTATAATAACTTTAAGCTATTAAGTGGCCAAAAAGAATTAAGCTTGAAGTAACTGTGAAGAGATAGGAGACAGAAGGGACAGACAGAAGCTCAACAAGCATCAGTGTATAGAGGAAACAGGTATTACAGGAGCACGACAGTTGCCAAAGTTGTTCAGAAAGTTGTTCCTAAGAATTATATGAAAATAATCATAATTAAAAAAAGTGATTGTTAAAGGGAAGAAAATTGACAAGTTTGTACTAACACAACTTGTGGAATGCAATAGACACAACATCAGCTGAGTTTGATCCACCCCATCATTACAGCTTTGGTTTCAAACCCGAAGACAAAGACCTTCCATAGCAAGAACGTTATGTTACTTTCCTACATTCCTAAATTCTCCATCTTGATATTACAAATATGCCTTTGACAGTGTGTGTCAGTGGACTTTTTCCACTGGAAAACTTCCATGATGAAACTGAGTTCTCTGTACTTGATTGTTGAAACATTTCTGTTCAAAATGGCAATTGCACTTTTATAAGTAACCTCACATATCCATAGAATTAACAAAGATACATCCCATATATTAGACTCTGGAAGCACATCAGAAATACCTGTAAAGCCAGGCATGTAATCGTTTTCCTATACTATAAAGCCATACAGAGATGGCAGAAATGTTTCTATTTTCCACAAGAATAGAGCAAACAGCTTTCAGAGATTCAGCAAACAACTGAAAAAAAGACATTCCTTATGCCCTCAAATTAAAATACTTAATATCTTTATGGTCACTGGTAACAATTAATACAGAGGAAAACCACAAACAGATCAGAACCAAAGACCTAGACAGTCATGACTCTTAATTGTGTAGAGAACCCTGTCTAGGAATGTCCTGAGACAAGATAAATTAGACTCTGTTAAAGGAAGTTATATGATAAGCAGAAAAGAAAGAACACAGTAAATTACAGTTTTATGCTATGAAACACAGTAAGCCAAGGAAAGACTCTGCAGTAAAAAATGGGAAATGATTGAACACGAACATAAAAGTAGAAGACCTCGAAGCTGGAATCAGAGCAAGTCCTGAACAAAAGAAATTCAGAAGGAATTGGTGCTTTCTGGTAAAGTTTGTATGAAGTAATTCCATGCTGAACTCAACAGTTAAAGCAAATATTACTTACCATGAACAGGAAACTTAAATGGGCAATGAGTATTTGCAGGAGTTCACTGACTCGGTGGCCAAGAGAAAACCAGACAATGAATCTCCTTAAGGACAGTTTTGAGAAGAAACTAGACAAATATCACATGGACCTGGATTACCTTGGTTCCTTGTATACTGTCACCAGGAGGGCCAGGTGGAGCAAGCAAACCTTTCCATCCCATAATACCCTGTAATAGTGGAGCAAAAAAAGAAGAATCAGGAGGTAAACTCTTCCAGGTAACACTAAGGAAGTAATCTCAAAGTCACCACAAGCAAAAAGTAAAGCCATGTCAAAACCACCGCTTCTGTTTCCTCTTTGGTGTATAGTTTCTCACTGTGAGCCCTGGCAAATTCCCAGGAAAGTAAAAGAACAATTAAGATGAAAATTATTAAAGAATAAAATTTGCCCATGGCACAGTGTGATATTTTCCCCAATTTTTCCTGTGTAGAAACCAAGGGGAACCATGTTTGTACAGCAGCTTCAAGCAATCACTCCACACAAGGGAGGTACAAAAGGACCAGACCAGTAAAACCCAGTGTGAGTAAATCTGCCAGGTGTGTTAGCTAGTTCGTGTGCACTGTGTATACATCCCAAGTTCCTGGGTGCCACAGTCTCTGGGAGCAGCAGTCGCTCAGTGGGAAGGGAAGAGATAAAGCTAAAGAAGCACCTGCTGATTTCTGTGGATACAGTCAAAGCCAGGTAAAGCCCTTGTGTTTTGGAGGCGCGCTAATCTAACATTTCAAAGTGCCACAGTGAAGCATATCCCTTTGATTGTATCAAAATTAAATGTTTGCTCTCTTGTGGGTTTTTCTTTTCTCCTTTATTTTTAGTTGAAAAAAGCTTTTGAATCTTAATGAAGCTTCATAAAAGTTTATGTAGAGTTCAGGTTGGTTTTTTTGATTAGTCTTTCAATAAATAACCACCATACTACAATACAGTAAATGGCATTCATTCAGTGGTATGGAAGTTACCTAAATTTTGCATATGTTGAATATTTAGACAAAATATATCAAAATGTGATTACCATTAAATAGAAACACATAGTTCTAGATATTTAACTTTTAGATATGAGTGAGGTTTGAAAAGTCATCATTCTCATATGTATAGACAAAAAATTTGCCGCAAACTTTGAGAGTATATCTTGTGAAAAATACTGTTAATCTAAATACTTACAAGCTATTTATATAGTAAATAGCTTATATCAGGAACTAGCTGCTACAAGCAGGTCTTAATCCTTGTTCCCCTACAGAGCAAGTATTTTTCATTCTTAAAGGCTTCATGGCACATAGTGTCAGACATTTGTAGGATTTTGACACTCAGTTTAAACTTAATTTTGTTTAAACAGACTGTGTCTGTATGATTTACCAAGGCACTGAAATTGCTACAGCTTTCAAGGAAGCAAAGGAAAGTCAAGCATACATCCGGAGGAAATATTAATGTTCTGTCACTCACTGCATTTCTGTAACAGGTTGGTAATAGCAATGTTTCTCCATTCAGATAGCAGTTTATTCAAAATAGCAGTGGAGACATCTGCTAATCTCTGCTAAGGAAATCACAGCAAAACTTATAAAGGCATATCTATTTTTAACTTAAAGTGTAGAAACATACACAGTTTCTCCTCATTGCCGTTGTAAACATAATAGATGGATACATCTATAATTAATTCCAGGCACGCACTGAATTTATTTTCTTACCATTATGTCTTTCTTGAATTATAAATCACTTTAGTGGATGGAAATAAAAATTGCCCAGATGTTGTGTGCTGGCTCCTTACAGAATTACCTTTTTGTATTAGAATAAAGAATTAACTTCTTTTGTATTCAACTCTTTTACTGATGAAGTTAATTGGATTCAATTTCATTGAGCAAAAATTGCAAACATAAAATTCACATTTAACATATTTTCCACCTCAAAGGAATCTCTTGGAAAAAGAACAGATGCAAACAGAAAAATGCATCATTTAACTGATTTATCAGCCTGACAGTTCTGTTCAGCTTCCAGCTGTAATCTCATGAAGTTTAGCTGTGAATGCAATTTCATCCAGTTAATATTCCTTCCTAATCTGGTTGGTAGAAAAGTACAGTCAGTGCCCATGTTTTTTATGCTTGATTTCTCCTGCAGTTGCACCAATAGAAATCAGTTATTGATGAAAATATATGGGTGTCTGAGAGATCACATGCTGGCAGCCAGTGTCACAAAAGAGCACGAAAGCTTCAGCAATGTACTACACCAGCCCTGGGACCAACCACTCCAATTCCTCTTGGCCCCGGTGGGCCAGGATAGCCTCTCATTCCATGGTCTCCCTGAAAATAGTCATAGAAATATTAGTGATTTATCACCTATTATCTGTTACATCTTTCGTTCACTTATGAAGCAGCCAGTCAAAGTACTAAATTGAAAACAACAAATATTATATACAAACAGTTGCTTTTTAGGTAGATGTACTAACTTGCAATCTTATCTGCTACAGAAGAAAAACAAGCAAACTCATTTGGAAACACCATTTTTTCAATACATTCTACAGGGGCTTACCAGGATGGACAGGGAGATTACTAGTGGGACACAACAGCGATCGTGCCCTTTACGGATACTGTGCTTGTTCTAAAACTAGAGACATTTAATTTCCAGAACTGCCAAACTAATGTGTTTATGAAAACCAAATGAATTTAAATAATATTGATATAGAACAAAAAGAACAGCCCTTTATTTATTTTTTTATAAAGCTTTAATGCATATATGTTTGGCTTGACTTCTCGAGGAAATGAAGCTTAAATGATACTCCGCCTGTGTTTCTGCTTGCCTGTGTTGGTCTCCTTTTTCTCCCAGTTTTAATTTGAACTCATCAGTTGATTTTAGCCAGATTCATCAGAAATGTAGAGGCCTTGAGCATGTTAATTTTTGACAGTTTTGGTGATAGCTGGAGGCTGGGTAAAGGAGAGAGATTCAATTGATGCTTTTAGTGGGGAAAAACAAAACCAGAGAGGACTCACCCCTTAACCAGCAGGCAGACAGAAGGCAGCAGCTGGCTGGCCAGGAGGAATGAGGGTTAACAATGAGCCTGGCACTGCCTGCTGCAGACAAGTCCAGTGAAGGACATAGGGGTCAGTGGACATTCCTGGTAGGGGGAAGGCACAGGGACATAAGGGGCAGTTTTGTTTTCCTCAATCCACGATTGTACAAATGAGGGAATAGGCACACATTCAGCATAGTATCACCAGAAAACTCAGTTTGAAAAGAAAAATCTATAATGAGCAAGTTATAGATGCATAAAATTCTGAATCAGGTTTAGCAAGTGTCCCTAAAACTATGCCTGTGCAGGCAAGTGCAAAAGAAAGAAGTGTTCTGAAAGCTATTGGTCATTTCATAACTGTATTAACAACATAACCAAGAAGAAATTGTATTTCTTGACAAAATAAGACATTTCATTATAAAAACTCTTCATCGTACTTATTTTTGCACTCAGAAAAGCTGAGCCTGCAGAGGGAGCGTTCTAGCTAGGAGAGAGGTGCAAGTATGAACCACACACATCACACACTAGAGCTGTGGTAGGTGAAAAGAAACCACATATCAAACTGATTAAAAAGGAAGGAAACAAATTACGGAATCTTTCACTAACTTCCTTTACTTTCCAGGAGGAATGTGTGCAGTCATTGTAATGACTCTTTTAAGTGAAATGCTCAAGGCTCAGTCTTTAGCAAAAGATCACTTAAATTTGTGTTTTTTCATATACACTATGTTACACTCATGATATCTCCTATTTATATAAATATAGTATGACCCAAACTATGCTCAGGTTTGACAGATTTGGAGAGGTCGGAACTCTGAATCCAATGGCTAAGGCTTAGACTGAGATTATAATGCTTTCTTTCTTGAAATAACATTTGGCTTCTGAATTTGTATTCAATTCCTCTTTCTTCCAAAGCACTGGTGACTGGCCAGTTTGAGTCAGGACACAGGCACAGTACATGGATGGTCTTAGCTTTAAATCGGTGTGTCAGACCAATTGGGTTAAACTGATTGCCACTTTCAGTTGGGAGGAAATTTCTCCCTCTGACTGGATCAGAGAGCAGAGTTTGTTGGTTTTGTCTAGTCTGATTTGGAAAATGGAATTAAAGAGAGAACTACTCTGTTTTATAGTGTTCTTTTTCTTCCAATGACCTTCCTTACTAACATAAAGAGAAAAGATATTAGCAATGCCCTTGAACTTTTTGCCTTTCCCTCCCACCCCCAAATTCTAGCTATAAACACTTCAAGAGTACAATCTTAAGTACTTAAAGATTGTAGCACTTAAGTCAGGTACATGGTACTGAGAAATGTCTCTCTGCAGTGGGATGAATGGTAGATATCCTGCCCGACTGCTCGTTAAAACATTCCTGGTTTCTCTCCTGCAATGCATTTTCTTACCATTACCTTGAGATTGTCGCGTTACTAAGAAATACTGAGAGTCCAGGCAAATGCAGTCATCTTCCTACTTAGGACCATCGGTTATCAAAGGAATAATTGGTCCTCAATGATCCCTCAAAACATAACACAACCTTAAGCTGTTTGTACGAGAACTCTTCATGAGTAGAAGTTGCACCAAAGCTTTCCCTGCCCAAGCCTCCCTCTAAACCTGCCAGAGGTGGCAGACCTAAGAGGTAGATATTCAGATCTCTACCCAGTACAAGAGGTTTTTTAGGAGATTCTGGGTTGCTGTGGCCTGTGAAACAGCCTGTAAGCTGCTGTGATGGAAGCTGAATGGGAGGTTACCAAACAAGTAAATGATTCCTTATGGTCCAGTATCCAATATACCTACAATCTCCCTCTTAGACCAGCCCTGACCAGAAAGAGTGTAAGGGTGACCTTAAGTCATCTGCCTCTTCCTCCCATGGGTAGCACATTCTTACTTGGGGTTGTTGCAGGTGAAGGATAGAATTTTAGCCTCACATGCTTAGTTAATACCAGATGTCTCAATGAAAAGCTCTTTTGTAGAGCTTTACAGTAATCCTCAAAGTTTCCGTATTTCTTGGCTTAGAGGAAAAGACTTTCAGTTTGCTTTATGAGTTGCGAAGTGGAGCAATTCTTTTCTCTAAGGTGTGACACTAAACTGTCCTTCAGAGAATTCGTTTCAAGAAGGATTAGTACTGTTCTTCGATGAGGTCTAATTTATTTTCTGTGTTGTGCTTGTAGACAAGCTTGTCACCATCAGCAAAACAGTAAACTAGAAAAACACCACTGAAACAAGAAATAAAAAGCTGAGTCAGACAGTATAAAGTATGGGATTCCAATGTCTATTCTGTACTATTTGTTCAATAAAGTTCATTAAATGACCTAATGGTCACCTGAAAAAAAAACTCGGCTTCCAAATATACACTCTTCATTTGTGAAGCATGTGTATTCGATGCTGAAACATGCAACCAACACTACGATACTCTCTTTAGTGAGAACCAGTGGATATAATGAGATTTGTAAGAAAATACATTAAAAAAAAGACATTGCGTCTCTACTTTCCGCATTTTAGTTCAAACAGGCAGGGCACAAGCTGCAAAAAAGTTGTTTATATTGCAACTGGATCCATCCCAAATGTTCATGCACTAGGGACTACGCTGGGGGTTTTAATAATCCTTCTGCTATCCAGTTACTGAGAATGAAGCTTGCTTTATTTCGAATGCTGGGCTATTGCTCTTGAATGCCTGTAACCCACTCCCCAGTTGGCGACCATGCTTTTAAATCAAATTTTTATTATATTCTGACATTATGTGCTTCTGTTTTAATGCTATGGAAAGCAGGGTGCTGTCAGGATTGAATGTGTCCCACATGTTCCAATTTTGTTTTCATGTGAATTTGACCTCCGATACATAAAATTCCTATCTAGCAGTGTGCACATATGTGAGCCATTTCAGAAAGCAGGGAGAACAGAGCTCAGATTCAGCTGAGTGAAACATTCCTATGTAACGATACTCAAAGGAATTTCAAATTAACTAGTGTGCAACTTTATGAGTCTCTTATCAAATAAATGTTTGGTTTTATATGCAGAGATTGTTCCTGTTCTTATATTCACTTTTATGTGGAAGGGAAGAGAAGTAGCCAGTGCACTTAGATTTTATTTGAAAAAACATAAGATTGTCTATTTTCTGAACTAAATTCCAGGGAAATTGTTGTAATTCAACAGAATTGTTTTTTCTTGTGGCATCTTTGCTACCAAGAAGTGGAGACTAAGGATTCAAAACTTTGTATAAGGAAACAGAAGCAAAAAATCAGGGAGGAAGAAGAAGAGATATTTATATAGTTTCTTTTTTTCCAGTGTGCTCTATACCACATCAAGTGTGGATGTATGAAACTAAATCACAGATGTGACTATCTGTTCGGATAGCGCATGCTTTGGTGCAGCAGTCACACACTGCAAAAGCTACAGCTGCTCACCACTGGTAGAAGCAATATGCATTTTCCCTCATAGGATTAATGCACTAATCTGGGTGCATGATAAGAAAGAAACTTACCCATTTAAAAGTAACAAATGCAAATCAGATTTCTATCAGATGACTTTACTCTTTTCTTTCTTCTGACAGAGACTGTTAGGTAAGCACTACTCTTGAGCAGCCAGATTTGATGGGTAATATCACACTGAAACACAATCAAACCTGCAAGCAAAACTTTTCATACAAGATCTAATGGGAGCGTAATTTGCTCTAGTTGTGTTGTGTTACTTCCAAAAACCCTACACTACTCTGCAGTGTTCTTCATAACAAGATGCCACTTCTCCATGACCCATGGATATGGTGCATTCTGACATGGATATGGTGCAGTATACCCCATGACTGGTTATTATGAGTAGAAACCTCAGCTTGATAAGCAACTTCCAATTCTATGTGTCCAAAACCAAATAGTGCTACAGGCCCAATAGCAGTGCATTTGCAGCCTGATGTTTACACTACATGCAATGTGAGGAGACCTGCCTGGTCTGCTCCTCCGGACTGATCACCCACTGGGGTAGAAGTACATTCAGAATACGACTCATTTCAACTGGCAGTGATTTACATCACTTAGAGATGAAAGTGAAAACTGTAAGTACTATAATGGCTAATTCATCATTTAATTATAATTAATTATAATATGCTATTATGTCATGAGACCTACAGTGGTTTAAGAATAACTGTGATAAAAAGGCTAGATTCCACGTTCTCCACTTCAAAAACGATGTCCTTTCCTTTACTTTACAGCTTTTACCCCCTGCATTTTATGATACCATATTGCACTTCCATTGTTGACCAGAATTTTCCTAATAATAATACAGCTGAAGTATTGCTTGTCCCAAGAAACACACGAATTCATGATTATAACACAAAAGGTACTTGTGACACAACACTTTTTGATCTCTCATATAAGCCAGGCACTATGATTTATCTAAGTGCCTGTCTGTATACCATGTATGTTTATGTCACTTTTCAGAAACACAGACACAAATGTTGATTTTAAGAATTCCAGTTGTAAAAAATTTCACTGCAACTGTTCTAGTGGTTTCCTTTCAGTTAATAAAAAATAATAAATAAATTAAAAAAAAAATCTTGTTATTTCCATTTTGGATTTAACACAAATTTCTTTATATTAAAGCTGTCTATTCTGACTGATATTCTGATTTCCATTTCTAGGTCTGAAATTTTTCAACCATGGCATTACAGTAGGAGATCATCTTATTTGATTTTCTGACACGACTTTCCAATGCTTTATCTTTGGGAAACACTACTTTTCAGAATTATGCATTTAGGAAGTGACGGGAAATTCCAGACATAATGATGCTCCTATGCATTCTGTAGTCATAAATTACATTTTAGACAATATTTGCCTTAATAATTACATACAACATTCCAGGGTTTTTATGAAATGTTCTTCTGTAGTACCAAGAAAAATGCCCTGTAAGACTATATTATAGTCTGTTCTTTGTGTTGAAGTTAAAAATGTAAATGATATAACCAAGTAAATCCTATTCTGAAACCTATATGCAAATAAGTACCCCCAAAAGACCTATTTTTTATTTTTGTTTTTATTTTGGGTCTTACTTATGTTTTTGCATGTGCATGGTTGGCAATACTGAAATGACACTATTAAAATAACTAATGCCTCTCTTTTTATACTCACTAAAGAGAATATTGCTCATAGAGAGGTATAAAACACCACATGAGATAATGAAAGGTGGAGATGAATTTGAGGAGCTGCCTTCCTAATGAAGACTTCCTGAGGGAAATTTGCAGGGTAAGGTACACTGGACTAGCTGTTTAATCTTTTGTGTGTTTCTTCTTTGTAACGACAGCAAGTTTATGTTTCAAAACAGATGTAAACTGGAATTATGTAAAAATTGAAGAATTGGTCAGTTATTTTCCAGATGTTGTTCATGTGGTTTCTGCATATTCACAAGAGTTTTCATGTGCCTCATGTTTCTTTATTTTTCTTATATTCTCTAGAACTCCTACCATTGGTCCCATTATTGAATTTCCAGGAAGTCCATCATCTCCCGGTGGCCTGCTGGGACCTGGATCCCCCTATCAAAAAAGAAAAAAAAGGAAACCCATATCCATTATTTTCAGTTTTAATTTGCAAAGTCTTATACAAAAAAAGAAGTATTCAACTCTTTCTGACAGCGACAATTATTGAGCTAGGTAATATGAAATCAGTATTTCTAAAGGAAGCTTTTACTACCTGGATTCTGACCTCACTTATACTTTTGCTTCTCTGCAACTGTGTCAAGGAGTGTGTTCTGCTTTGATGAATGATTTGACAGCTTCAGTTTTCAACTGAAGGTCGAATAGCATAATTTAGTCTCCATGGCCAGATTCACCCGTGGCTTCTGCCTGCTTTTGCCCACAGAAGCAAGGCTGCATAACCTTGTTACTCTCAGAGCACAAAGAGAGCAGCAAAGAAATTCAAAGACAAGTGCTGACACAGAGTATGTTTAGAAATGCAAGCGTGCAGCACTTCAAAACTGTAAGCTCCGCAGGCTGAAGACTCAGGAAGAAACTATTTTTTCCTCAAATACTACCTAGTGCAACTGTTTGGTAATCTTAGCTCTATCAGTGGCTTTCCTGGAAGCAATCAGGCTTCTAATTCAAGTTCCTCATACCCCCCCCGAGCAAAATCCTGCTCCTTCTTAGTATTTAATCTATTGGCGACAGATGTCTTACTTTATATTAAGGGTCTTAAAAAGAAAATGTTGATTTTCAATTCAAATTGCAATTTTTAACACTCGTGAGAAGGACAGGCAGTATTTCAAGAATCGTTCACTAGGGAATGAGGATGAAATGTTCTATCAAAATCACCAAGCAGCAGTAACCATGAGAAAGGAATATGAGCAAAACCAGCTATCAGATGTTACTGTCTCCACATTAGTAATAGTGGCTGTCAAGGGAAATAAAACTCTAGTCCCCAAATGCAGAAGTTGCTTAAAATACATAAATTTCCAGTGAACACAACCGTGGCTGCTCAGAAGTTGTCTAGGAACCCTTCACTGCTACATCAAATACTTAAGAGATGTAATAAAAAGACCTCAGACCATTGAAAAACATGCGGATTCCCTGCATTAGAAATTTAGAATATCTGACTTCACTACTGCAGATAGCAGGATTTTCCAAGAACACAATTACTGGTAATCGTGGCACTTTTCACAGTGGAAAGTGAGAACAGATCTCTTTAATCTGTTACATTAGTGAGCAATTGTCAGAAACATGGCAGATGCGTGTTTAAACAAAGAAATTATTATGGAGCTAAAGAGACAAAGTTTTGTGTATTTTCTAAAAATCAATTTGCGTTTTAGAATTACCCAAAATATTTGTTTTCTTGCACCAGCCACTGCACATAAACCCCCTCATCTAAAATTTAGTAGTGTGTGGAAAAACTCCTCCAGACCCCAGTGAATTTTTGCTTGTGGCCAGCCTGCTAGGAAAGCGATACGAATTATACTGAACAGAATAAAATCAGAGTGAAAAAGGCAATAAAGCCAGCAAAGTTCTTTTTTCAGCACGAGTTATATCGATAAATAATCTTGACTCCCATAATGGTCTATTTAAAAAGATGCCACAGTAACCATGAAGATGGGAAGACAGCAGACTGGTGTAGTGAAACCTATCTTCATATAAGTTGTGTATTATAGCACGCTACATACATTTTCCTGAGATACAGTTTGGCTGCATTTTTACTCCAGACGTACCCTGAGCTTCTTGTATTCCCTTCTTCCTCTCTCCTCCATGCACAAGCAAGTCCAAACACACATGTTCTGCTCACTGTGCTGCTGTACAGCTAATAGACTATGGTGTTTCAGGTGGGAAAGCAAATAGTG
>JAVHNF010064417.1:0-11276 GCA_034783455.1 Micropsitta finschii
GTTTTTTTGGTGGTGGTGGTGTTTTTCTTTGTTATGTTTTTTTTTTTTTGTGTGTGTGTGTGTGGTTTGGGTTTTTTTTTTTTAAGATATCCTGTAAAGGAACCTTACTATTTTCCATACACAGTAATTTTGCATATAATATTTCAACAGCTAGGTGTACATATAAACAACATCCTTCTTAATGCTGCCTTCATCCATTGAAAGTATCCTAGCAAATCTTGCCCCATACTATCAAGGTGGGACAAGAAAAGCATCCTCAAGTGCTGATGGAGCAGTTAAACCTTGGAATTGTGGTTGAAATTACACAGTAAGACTTGGTAGAATTTTCACTGAAGCAATACAGTCTGCTGTATACATATCAGTGCCAGATAAGGCTGATACTGACTGGTACATCCAGAATAAAAAAAAACAGAAGACCATAGCAATGGCTCAGATTTACACAGTTTTAATCCCATATAATTCCACAATAGGCACCATGCCTATTGGTTCTTATTGGTTGGCTATGGGCTTCCAAAGGCATGTAGCCAGTAGGAAACACTAGACAAAAGGACTTAGATAGAATTAGGTGGCATTTAAGCTGGGCAAATCTGGGCCATACTACACTATCCTCTTTCTGAATGCCCTGAGCAGTGCAAGTATATTTTGAACAACAAATAAGTAACAGATGAATTACTGGAAAAGACCTGCGTAATGAGTGATGTGTCATACCAACATCTTAGCACATACAATCTATGTCCAGTTTTGATATACATCTCTGATTCAGTTTCTTCAACAGCATTGGGCTTAAAGAACTTCATGTTTCTCCGATTCTTAGCCAGGTTATGATCTGTAGTGATGCAGAGATACCAATTTATTTTCAGATATGCCCAGGCATAAACCCAACTCCTAAACATGTCTAAGACAATCCACTGGAGTGTAGGAAGAAAAACTATTAGCACTTCAGTAATACATGTATATAATTTATAAATGCAGTATGTATGTATTTGGGATGCATGATTAGAAAATTTCTACTGCTAAGGGTGCATACTCAAAGAAGTTTGGAGATCGGTATCCTAGCTGATTCTCAAAGTGATTTTGGATCACAATATTAAGATGTTCTCCAAAAGAAAACTGAGTAAAAACGTAATAATCTGCCTTCACACCAGGTGTGTGCAGACCTCCTAAACTTGTACAAAAACATTTCTCTAAAAAAAATAAAAATGAGGCAACCATTCTCAGGTTAAAAGCAAATTTTCATTAAAACACTTTCCATTACTAGGAAGTAGGTAGTAATTCAAGCATCCACACTACATTTTTTCTTATTCTCCTAAGGTAACAGGTCTATTTGCCAAATTTGAAAGCCATCCAGGTTTACCAAATTCAATAATTAATTTGTTTTGATCTTATATTTTGGTGGGTTTCTTGCTAAGTCAAACCAGGTCTTTAAACATCACAGATCTCAAAATTTTCTTAGATATACACTGAAGTAAAAACTCAATAAAACAGTACATAATTATTATTCTTCTAATTAAGTTAGAAATATTAATCTAAATGATAAAAGCTTCTACTATTTTAACACAATTCACTTGATTTCAATTAAGTATGTACCCTCTTCAATTAAATGATCAAATCTGAAAAAGTGATGTGTACAAGAAGTGACTTTTAAATTAAAGCCTATGCAGCAAGACAGATGACCACGGACAGTAATGAGTCCTTGAAAGACTTAGCAGAGATACCACTTAGGAATGTAAATTTGTATTTTTTAAAAACCCTTATCAATACTTCATAGTATAAATGTTAGTGTTTTGCACAGCATTTAATATCAACTGAACTACAGCAAAAAGGCTTAGAATTATAAGACTGAGAAATCACACAGACAGATGAAATACTTTTCTGAGTATTTTACTGTGTTACTTGCAGAGAAAACATCAGTAGCGATTTTTATCCACTGCAACCCTGTTTAAGATTAGAATTATTTAAATCAGAGCACGTATTAATGGGCATTGCTACCATTACATGTGTATCATTTTGTGCTTTTGCAGAGATTTATTTTCAAGGCAGAGAGAAATTATCTGCTGTTTCCCCCTATGAGATTAACCAGTTTAAAAGTCAAGAACAGAAACAGATTAAATTTCTTTAAGGTTCCTTAAAATGATACTAAAAACGTATGGCTCAGAACACAGTACCATATGACATAACTTCGTAACCTCAACATTAATCCTTAGGTCTTAAAACTTTAGTGCTTGCTGAAATACAGTGCATTAAAAACCATGAAATAAAGTAAATACACATTTTGAAGACACATATATTCCACCAGTCTCCCTACTACTAACTTCTTGAAAACAGTTTGAGTTTTAACAAGTTAAGAATAATCTCTCCTTTGCCCAAACCTTTTTTTCCACTTTTTCCTAAGTGGAAAAGCAGATGAAGCTCCAAAAACAATAGGACAGTTACTAAATGAAAAAACATGAGCTCTGTGCAAGGCACCTCATCAAAAACCTAGGGATACAGAGTACAGTTAGAATTACGAATGAAGGGAAAGCTTGTTTTCTCATGGAAGCTTGTTCAGCTGCAGGTAAATTGTCTTTCTTTGCTATCTAAATTCTGTTTTTTCGGTTGGTACTTTCAAGCAACAATGCATTCTAAAGAAAAGCATGCTATAACTAAACACCATTCAAACACCGGAAACTGGATTTTCAGACAGGTTTTTGTTTTACCGTTCTCTTACCACACAGAACAATGTTGGCTCATACTAAGTCCTCAATTTTACCATGATTTGCAGACATACAATAACAAAATAAATAAATAAATATATATATATATATATAAAAGATGACAGTAGTATATAAGTAATGTTCTAAATGGAATCTAAATACATATTATGTACTGAAAAACTTTGCCTGATGGCACACTAGAACATGATCAACATTTTGCAGGGCTATGGTCCTCTGCTGTCAGATAGATATAACTCTGACAAATGTACACTCAGTCTTAGATGTACTGCCTCGGGCTAAGAGAGAGGTAGGTTAACACACAGCAAATTTAAGCAGCCAAGCAGAAATCGTTCCAGAAGTTAAAATGAATCAGTAATTAAGTGACACTTTGCAGAAATATAATTTTAGTTCTCATTTCCTTTTTTCTAAACACTTTGCTGGCTGTTATTTTGAGATGGCTATTAACCGCTATGTTATTTTTACTGTCCTGCATGTGACAGAAGTCTCTGAAATAAAAGGCAGCTGAAGGACAGCAAACTCATTCAAGATGGGTTTTATGTCCAGCACTAGTGTGAAGATTGACCATAATCAGAAGTCACACTGATGACCTTCATACAAATAGCTATTTAAAAAGACCACTGGAACTTCTCTTACTAAAGCAAGCCTCTATTTGCAGGACATCTACATCTTAGAGAAGGAATCCTGGATAACTAGGCTGGAAATGCACTAGAAGTGGGATCTTAGTTAAAATTGTGACAGGGGATAAGGAAACTGGAGTTAACGGGTATCCTACAGACAGAAACCTATAACTGGTTTTGGTGCTAATGTCATTAAAATGACAAGAGGGACCACTATACAAGCTCTCAAGTCAGCAGTGTCCTGAGCAAGTTGCCAGATACCAAGTAATTGGCATGGAAAAAATGAGGAAAAGGGAGAAGACAGAAAAGCAGATAAAAAAATCTCTATAGTAGCAGATATCCTTAAAAGAGTAGTAAGAGTTAGTTATTATAGTCTAGATCACTGTAAGAATTAAAACCTCTTCCATAATAAAGTATCAAACAGGGTCTGCAAAGACCTACATATTTCTGAAGATACCAGAAAAATTTAGCACTGAAATGATGTGATCAGACAGGAACAATGCAGCTTCTGTCTCTTTGATCCAGGGAAGATATGAAAAACTTCAGGCCAATCATGATTATATAGTGGATTCATTACTGAAATGCTTAAAAAGGAAGTATAAAATAGCATGTGGGGTTGAGATAGAAGATCCCTTTCTGAGTCAATATTTGGGCCTAGTACTAACTACAGTTTGAAATCTTCCATTACATACTAAGGAGTATGATTGTCCAACCATGAGGAAGTTCATTCTTCTCTGAAAGGTTCTTCCCTGCACTGGCACTGTTACACTGGTACCACAGCTTTAGTCGCATTTGGGTCACAATGAAAGGGTAGCTTAGATGTGATGAAAAACACAGCCCATTACTTTTTTCAAGTAGGTTACATCAGTGCTTTTGGACGTTGCTGAGGCAGAATGTGTAACAGGTGCCACAGAAATCCATCTGTACTCCCTGGCAGTGCCAAAACACACAGAACTGGAAAATGCTGCAGACACTCTCAGGTCAAAAATGACCACAGAAGACAAAGTAAACCACCAGCCAAGAAATCTAGTAATTTATGGTGGCAGTTCTGTTCTTGTCACAGTTAGAAATAAAAGACAAAGTTTCATAATATCAGTACTCAGTTGCCTGGTATTCGTTATTATACCAATATTTAAAAGATACAAGCTAGGTATTATTATAGTAGTTTTGCCTATGGATCTAGCACACAAAATCAGAGTAGAGTAGACAGAGAAGATGGACAAAGTTCCAAATTTCACTTGGATCCATATATGTTAAAGAGATCAGAGACATAAACATGACTGAATGCTTCCTTAGAAACTGCTACTGCTTTCAATTCTGATCAGATAAAACTAATGCAGTGCTAGTTTCCTGTGGATCACTCAGTTATCTGACTGGGATATAATGTGGATTTCAAAATCAGAATATTTATATATCTGAACCACAAAAGATTGGAAACACTCCTGCTGAACATATTGAAGATAATGTAGGAACAGTTTACTGAGCCTTCAAGTTAAGAGTTGCCATTGGTCTGCTAAACTGAACAGCAATTATTAGAAATTTAGGCCACTTACTGAGTGTTTAGTGACTGATTTCACCATTCACTTATTGGCCCTGATTCTTGTGGGCTTTACACAGTAATCTTCTTTAACAGATTTTTTGAAGCAATTATCTTTAGCAAACTGTCTTTTACTCATTCATTCATAATAAATGTCCCAACAAGAGCTGCTGAACTGCAGCATATCAGCTTACACTGCAACAGGAATACGGCTCTATTTCACAAGGCCCTCAACTTCCAGAAAACAGTAAAAACAAGAACATGTTAACAGAAGCATTCCTAATATCACAAAATGACAGTAATGACTTTGCTGTTATTCAACAGAAAACCACTTTGATTTAGTTAAAGGGTTATAAATATTGGCAAATATAAAACTGGAACTACAAGTTGTCTCGATCAAAGATTAAGAAGACCCAGCAGCTGCGTACAGTATCCTACAAAAATGTTTTTGTCTGTATTAATATGAAAACTTGAAAGTGGCAGCCTCTACATATTTCATCAACATACCACATAAACAATCTTATATGTACCCTAAAATATAACAAGACAGCCACACAGAAGGCTATGTTGAATAACATCCTGGAAATACTAGAGTTATATTTTTGCCTGAAGCAGATTACCTTACTTTTTCAGCACTTAAATGTTCCATCTATTGCTTTCTAGTGATGAGCAAATTATAAATCCTGTGCGCAATTGCACCTTAGTTTTGAAACTTCTAATTAGAATGCCAGTTATAGATGCAAGAACATGATCTAAATCCTAATGACACTTTGGTTAAGAACAATACTGTAAGGAGGTCTGAAAACCCTCTTATTCATGGACAATAAAATACAAATACTGCTTCCAACATCATTGTCTCATTCGACATGGAAGAGAGAAATGAACATGCAACCACACATGAAGAATTTCTCCATTCTACTCCAGTCTGACATGATGTCCTTTAGTAAAATTCTATATTTTAATAGACAAAACACTTTCTGGGGTTTGGTTTTTTGGTTTGTTTTTTGGGTTTTTTTTTTTTTTTGAGTATTCAAGTGTTTCAGCTGTCAGTTAGGTCAGCTGATACTAACTCCAGTAAATACTCAGGTAAATAGACAGTGTTGTATAACCTTCAAGGCAAGAATATCTTCAGTGTGTTTATACAGTGCATAATCAGATAGACCAGGGTTAATGAATAGAATTTCACCTTGCAGTCAGCACCAATCAAACAAAAATGCCAGTGGTAAGACTGTGTAGTAAAAAGTTGCACAATGATTCTTGTCTAGATGCTGGATGAGGATGTTAACTGAAATACAACTTTTACAATCAAATTGCTGAAACATTTCAAATTAATGAACTTCTGATATTTACAGTGTGGAATTGTAGTTCATTTATATAGATTTACTTCAGATTGGACATTATATGTTTTTAATATTTAGATCAAGTAGTAAGTCCCTGTAGTTCTCTTAATATTTTGTAAGATAATTCAAGTAACATGTTGACAATCAGAAATTCAAAGAATATACCAAAAAATTGGCAAAATATTGTAACTCCTGTTTAAAGATAATTCCTGCATAGAGGGAGCATTTTTATTTGCTAGCCTTTTTCAGAGGTTTCCAACCAGTAAGTCACAAGCAGATTGCACCTGAGAAACAATTCAAAATCACAGCAGTAAGTTTCTCCTGGACCAATTGCTTACCTTGAGATGGTTTTACTAGGTGCTGCTGGATATCTTAATCCAAATGTGGTTTCATTATTTTTTTCAACATTAAACTTTCTGACTGAAATCAAGCTTTTTTTTTTTTTTTCTTTTTAAAAGAAATTGGTTTTCCCCCCCTGCAAGTTTATATGTATTTAGAATCTTGTCTTTTTACATTGCAAATATAATCTAGTAGTATTCTCATCCAGTGCTCACATATGCAGGTGACATGCTCATACACAACTATGCTGGTTCCCCTTATCTTAATCTCAGTATTGGAATTTTTAATGGGTTTTTTTTTTTTGTTTTTTTTTTTTTAATAATGATACTTCATGTTAGTTTAATTTTGCTGTAAGTTTGAACATGTAAGATTGGTGTAATATTATAGTAACATTATTCTAAGGTAACGAGTTCTTTTGGGGACAGAGGCGATGCAGGTTTTTCAGATCTGGTGTTTAACCTCTGAGGGGGGACACTGTTTTACTGTAATAAGCAAATGAGCAAAAATTAAAGCGTGAAGTTCTAGATTAAGAGTCTATGTTCTGTCAGGGTTCTTTTGCATCATATAAATGACCAGACTTGGTATAAATATCCTCTGATCTAGAAGAGATTCTCTCAGTAATAAATAGTGATCCACTGTAGCACTTGTTTTACTGGAATCACACAGCAGGATTTGCCAGGGATGCATCACAGTTATTAGGTGAAGGCATCTGGACTAGAGCTGTAACTTGCAATGGCTGTAGGTTCTGAACAGTGGCACAAAGCAGTGTAAAATCACTTTATTTCCTTCTAGTTTCTTGCTGTGAATTTGGTGTGCTAAGATCTAACTGCTGATGAAACCCTCTCCTTTCGCAGGCTACCTTTGAAAGAGGCTTGGAACTCCATGGTAAAGTCACAGTCTTTGCTGAAGGTTGTCATGGACATCTAGCCAAACAGATGTACAAAAAGTACAATCTAAGGGAGAATTGTCAACCCCAGAGCTATGGCATTGGGCTGAAAGAGGTATTACCTGCATAATTGTAACAATTAAGGAAAATACTGTGAAACTATTAAGGTAGTTTCTGTTTGCTTTCAAGTTAATCTGTGTAAGAAATGAGAATAGATTTTGAGTTACACTTTCAGACTTCAGAATCTTTGCTGTTCTGAAGGTCATCAGAGAAGATATTCCCTGAATGTTGTGACTCATTTCAGCTGCTTTTTTTCTTATATCTGTATTATAACCAAAGGTACCTGTGAATACACTCTGCTAATGTCTTAATTTGATTTCAGATTACGTTAATTTGTGAAATCTGTTTTCCTTCTATATATAATTACATATTTATATATATATATAAAATATTATTGATAGGGCATTACTTTGCAGTGTAAAATAATTTTTTTTATCATATTTGTTTCAGTTATGGACTATTGATGAAAAGAAATGGAAACCAGGAAGAGTGGAACATACTGTAGGCTGGCCTTTAGACAGGCATACATATGGAGGATCCTTTCTTTATCACTTAAAGGAGAGTGAACCTTTAGTTGCTCTTGGATTTGTGGTAAGTGAAGCTGTTTTTTGCTTGCTTGCTTGTTGTTGTTTGGTCTTTTTTATGCAGCTTCTTTTCTCTGTTTTAATATGAAGATGAAAACACACAAATAGCAACAGGCTAAATTTAGTACTTTCTCAATCTTGCATGCAATTATGTCCATATTAGGGAAGGTTCATTTGTCATATGAATGTATCTTAAATCAACAGTCTTTCATTAAGAACAAAATGGAAAACTTAGAAATAAATTTTTTTACAAACCAAAAGAGTTTTGGTAAACCCAAACCCAAATCATCAATCAAAACCATGCTCACAAGATTTTTGCAAGTTAGGAAATGTCTAAATTGTGCACGCTTTGTACAATTCCATTTTGTCATGTGTCAGTCTTGGGTGTAGCTGTGCTTTGAGAGAAGCATGTAAAGTGAAACTACTCTGCAGTTCCACAAACAGCATTCCTTCTATTCCCAAGTTTTTCAGTATGTTCTTGCCATTCATTCACCCCTGTTTGCCTCCCCCTGTTTAGCAGTTGTCTCTGAGTTGAACAGGCAGCTGCTTTTTTCTTACTGCCTCTTTATTAGAAGAATTAAGATCACTGTAGATGGTCTTGTGTCATTCTGCCAGCCAGTGATACAAAGAGCAGTGGTAGGAAATGTTTTTCTAGCACCTACAGTCCTAAATGAAGCACGCACTTATTATTATGTGCATGTGCTTCACACACAGATGTTACATTAGTCAGACACACGATCTGGGCTTTTACCAGCATAGGATTTAGGTCATGCTTTGACCTTCTAGATTTCAAAAGGGTCCCAAAATGTGTGTGAAAACTGTATTTTTGTCTAATGGTTTTGTAAGAAATACTGAAACAAACTTGTTAGCTTTTCTCAGACGTGCATACTTATTCTGTTCTGATTTCTAGTCTTGGAATTAATAAGTGGAGACAATAGACATTTAAATTCTGTTTGCTTTTAGAAGGATAGAGAGCTTTGATTCTTAAAGAATGGTAATCATTAATGTTCATATTATCTGCAGTTCACACAGGAGGAAATCAGCTTTTGTGTGAACATACAAGCACTTTTTATCTTTGAATTTTACACCTATGTCAGTCTGAACTGATTCTTCTAGCAGGACTATCTTGCAATTATTTTGCAAATTGTTCATTAACTTTTATCTAGCAAGGAAATAAATGCAAGCACTGCTCTAAAAGCAGTCAGCTGCCAGAGAAATCAAGGCAAATATCAACTGTTTCTTGCTGACTCATGATATGTTTTGTTATTTGCCTCAAATAAAGGTTAGAAACCGAAAAACTCAAAAGAGAAAACTTGTCAGCATAAGAGTCCTTTTAAGAATATATTAAAGATCGGAAATGCAGAGTATATCTTGGGGCAAATTCTCACATGCGTAAGATAGGAATCTGGGCATCCAGCCAGTTGGCAAAAGACTATTTCCTTCATTTTCTGCTTTCATCACTGATCCCCTGTGCTTTATTAAAATGGCTTACCTAATTGGAAATGATAATTGACTCTGCTAAATGATGTGAAGAACTGGTTAAATATGTGAGCACAAGGGCATAACTATCTAGAAAGAATTGTTCACCTCTCCTTCCAGCTTTTCTAGGGCAAAGAGGTTTTGAAAGACAAATTTAAAACTAGTTTTCTCCCTTATCCTGCCCATTAAACCATGCTTAATGTAATTTCACTGTTTTATTTCAATGACAGATGGAAGATGTTTACAATGCAATTAAATATTTTCCATGCTTCAAGTTTCAGTGGGCAAAGAACAGTCTTGTAGCAGCAAATTCTCAGATATACGTCTCCTGACCTATTATCAGAATGTATTTTTGGCAGTAGTCTCTAAGTAGAAGGATCCTGAGGTTGGTTTAGTATAAAATAGGAGTAAAAGAGTTTATGTAATATGCAATTGTTTTCTTTTCAAACTTCTGTTGAAATTTTGTACTTTTTTTTCATTAATGTTGCGCACTTTTCTCTTTTTAAGGTTGGTTTAGATTATCAAAATCCCTATTTGAATCCATTTAGGGAGTTTCAGAGGTGGAAGCACCATCCTACTGTACAGCCTACTTTAGAGGGTGGAACAAGGATTGCTTATGGTGCCAGAGCATTAAATGAAGGTGGTTTACAGGTAACATTTTTAAGATTTTTTTTTAATTTTTTTTTTTTTACTTTGAGTTCCCTATAGCTGTGATTTTAGTGCAGTAGATTTGGGTTGTATAGGAAACACCTGAGCTATAGTGAAGTTGAATAAAGTGAAGAGTTTTTCTGGACAGAAAAGCCTCATTGTCTTGCTGGATACCGGCTGCTGAGATTTGCTAGGTTTAGGCTCTGTCATATTAAAAACCCTCTGACATAATCACTTTGTTTCTAAATTAAATACAGATTCATAGAATTGTTTAGGCTGGAAAAGACCCTTAAAATTATCCAGTCCAACTGTTAACCCACCACTGGCAAGTCCACCAATGAACCATCTCATTAAATGCCACATCTACATGTCTTAAATGCCTCCAGGGATGGTGATTCCACTCCCTGGGAAGCCTGTTCCAATGTTGGATAGTCCTTGCAGTGAACAAATTTTTCCTAAAATCCAGTGTAAACCTCCTCTGGTGCAAGTTGAGGCTTTTTACTAGTGTGCATACCTGGGACTGAGTCGTGTGGGTTTGTGAAGCAATTTCTTGATTAAATGTGATTATTTAATCAATTTGCAGGCTGGTTACTTGGTCCATTATGAAGGGGAAATATGTCATATTACGTTGTGACATGGCTGTGTTATTAGCTTATTTCATAAACCATTGTCTGATCATTATTAACACAGATAAGACACAAAATACCAAGGTGTTTTAATCTAGAGTTACATGTAAGATGAGCTTCTTCCACCCTGTGCACTGATTTCTGTATCACAGATAATCATTATTGAATTTCCTCCTTTCATGAAGTAGTAGCCAGATTGTGACTTCATTTGCATACTTCTTATACTACTCAAAACATACAGCTGAAAGAACGTGGTAGTTTTTAAGTCACTTACAGACATTGTGATAAATTACACACATTAGTATGCCAGCTCTGGTGCACCTCTGCCTAATTTTTGGACTTATTTGCTGGACTTAAAACAGCATGTACCTTACTATAACTGTTCCTAATATAAACGCATGGGGGGGATGGGGATCTGGTTTATTGGTGCGAGAAAGTGTCCACAG
>JAVHNF010064425.1:3714-13789 GCA_034783455.1 Micropsitta finschii
AGGAAACTATACCAAAGACCCAGACATTACAAATCTAAGACATTGATTTGACCCCTTATTTCAAATAAACTCAGTTTTAAAAGGTAAACTGCACTTCCTGCTGTCAAGATAAAGACTGTTAGGAACTTTATAAAAAAGTATTTTTTATAGCATGCTATGTATTTTCTATCACCATTAAAAAGTCATGACATTCAGTCCATAAGCTACAAAGACCATTCTGAAAATTAAAGGGAAAAGAGATTTTGAAACAAATGACATGACCTTCAGTTGTTTACCACTGAGAAGTTAAAGTGAAATTACATGTTCCTAATACCCAGATAACATTAACCCTACAAAAAAGAAACATTGAAAGCATTTGCAAGAACCCCAGAAGAATTTGATTCCCTAAAAGTCTGTATGATAATATAACATGCTTTAGGTATATTAAGGCAATATGCTTAAAAAAATCATTAAAATCTATAACATAACTGCAGACCCCCCCAACTTTTTGGAATCTTTGACCTTCAGTAATTTAATCATATCATAAACACACACACACATTTCCCACCTATTATGAGTAAGACACAATAGTAAACACGAGGTACAGTAATTTATGACCTTGATGTCTGGTGACAGATTTCAGACTGTCATCCTATCAAGATCATTTCCTATTGAAGTACTGGTGCATCAAGGCTTGAAATCAAATACTGGTCCTGTGGTCAACACACCATTTTTCTTTCTAGCATATCATTGGGTCAAACTGTAGAAATGTGATCTTGAAAATTGGAAAACCCTGAGTCATAGATTATTCCACACCTTTGCCAGCTGGATAGGTACTAGAGCAGCTGGAAAGCTCAACTATTTAAAGCTTAACGAGTTTAATGCGACAATGAAAACATGTTGACATCCCTGAGCTATATGTAAGTGCTTACCCTGAACTGGATGCCTTTAAGACTGTTTTCTCAAGATGAAATACTAACAAAATTGAATACAAAATTTAATTATGTAAATTAAGTGCAAGAAGTTAAATGAAGGTGATAATATCACTCGGTGTCAGCTATCTTGTGCATGACATTCACACTAAGCTAAAGGAAGGAGGTGGCATAAGCTATTCTTTGTATGGAGTGTGACAGTTTCTGAAACCTAAACAATCTTCTGAGCTAATGAATTCACAACAAAAAGTTACGTAGAAAATATGGTGCAGTGCTGGAGAATAGCTTTTTTTATATATATATTTTAATTTTCCATTTGTTTTAGCCCCATTAAAATAAATAAAAAGAGAAATAAAACTTGTATGTAATATACCCAAATACATTCCAAATAGAAAATAGATTGGATATATACTGGTGATAGTAATCTAGTTTCTTTCTTATTCTGTGCTTCTCATGTATTTTCACAGGAGCAGGATTGTGCTTGAATTGCAATGCACCTGAATTGTACGATAGAGTGAGACTCCTCTCATTGACATAATTCCTCTTTCAGCAAAACCCTGAAGGAGCAAAATGACAGGCAGAAACTCCACATTCTGCTGCTCACTCCTCTGTGCCTTTGCCCAAGCTCATACAGGCCCAAAGGAATGTATGAATATCAAAAAGCTCCAAATGCCGATTGTAAAGTTTGAAGTAAGCTGCTTCTGATTTCTAGAAACGTAGAGCGTGTCAATGGTCGCAAAGGACTCGACTGAAGTTGTCTGAAATTGGAAACTCAAACTAAAAATGAAGAAAAAAAGAGAAAAAGGAAAAATAAAGGCATTAAAAACATTCACTCCTACTGAAAATGCTGGCCATGAGCTCCAGGTTGCTTCAATACAGCATAGGCATTTTTGCCACTTGACAGCAAGCAAGTATAAGCTTCACTGGACAGAAGCAAAATTTACATTTTATAGCAATAAACTGTTAATTCCTTCATTTCAACTTCACTCTAAAATATGTATTATTGATAATTCAGACATTACCCACCTTGCACTGGGTAATTTCTTGACTGTACAACTAGACTAGTTAATTACTGACATAAATACTGGCATACATGCTCTAGGTATATAATGCAGTATATACTGAAATACAGCATCTATAGTTAAATTGCAATTATATGCATCCCAGTGTATAAAAACATATAAAACTACTCCTTTTGTTGTCTCTTTTTCATACCCTAGTCACTTGCAACTCATTTGCCTTCCTCTTAGCTCTGTGCATGCCACTACACCCTATTTTATCTGTTTGCACTGTTAATATTCCTTCCACACATGCATTTCCTGACCCGTAGGGGCACAGGGTTATCAGTCCAGAGTTCAGCACAAAGACACGGTATTGACTGCCATCATATTTTAATTTATTTGCTTTCAAGTGCACTCAAGTGGTTCTCAAATGAGAATTAATTCTGCTTTATTTTTTCATGGTTAGATGAGATTTGACTTCGCATTGGCGATTTTTCTCCACCAGACAGTGCCTAGAAGGACTTTGAATTGCTTATGTCTACTTTTATTTGACTTTCTTGCACAAAGTTTTTCCTATACCTGACCCTTCTTTCACTACATACTACTACACTTCTCTAGTTCTCTCCTATACTTATATCTGCTTTGTTTTCCTAGGTTTATAGTGGCTGCATTGGGATCCTGGCTCATCACAGCCTCTTTCCCAATGTATATGACTTTTTGAGAGCTGAACCGTCAGATAATTGTCCATCTCAGTCACTTTTGCTGTATTACACTGGCAACACAACCTCATCATCTCTTTGTAGCTTCTGTTCCTCTTTTATTCTATTTTCTCTATTTCTGTTATTCTGGTATTCTTTTTCTGGTATTCTGGAATAGTCATTCTTTGGATAGTCAAAACTGACCCAGGTAAGGTCTTGAGGAACCTGATCTAAGATGACCAGAAGCTTGGACAAGAGACCTTTGTGGGTCCCTTCCAACCTAATTACTCTGTCTCACTATGCAAGGAACAATTACATGGGAAGCAGCATCTTGGTTGTCCAGTCTGTCTTGATGCTGGAATCTGTGCAGCACTACCCAACTTTGCTCTATATTTTCTTGAGTTCTTTTGTTTTGGAGTCTTGCTTACTTTTCTTCCCTTGCACCAATGCCTTTTGTTGCTTTGTGGATACTGAGATGAAGTCGTTCTGTACTCAAATTCCATGTATAGCTCTCTGTCCTTGCTATTTGAAGGCATTTCATTTGCTCAGATCTGCTTTTCTCAGCAAATGATTCACAATTCCCATGAACACTCCTGCTTCTAATTAGAGATTCGTTAACGTTTTCAAGGCTATTCCCAGATATCACAGCTCTAACTGCAGTGTCTACTCTTTCACTTTTTCATTCCATGAAAGAGCAAATATAGAGAGCTCCAGAACAATGATTGCAATCCATTGAGGGCACGAGTCATCAAAACACATGTAATGCCTTACCTTAGTGCCTCTATAATTTCTCATCCCATTTTCTCTCCAAAATATAGTAGAAAATTCTTAATTCTAAACTTGCTACCTTCGTTGCCTCTACACGCTCAATGCTTTTATGCTGATGGCATGCCCAGTGACCCCGGTAGCAATACCTATGGAATCTTAGCTCACATTTCGAGATTCACCAGGTAGACAATGATCCGTCAATCTAGCTTGTTTCAGGAAACAGCATTTAAGAGACACTGTACCAGTACAGTGAAACTCTTGCTTCATTATGGGGTACTGGTAGAGATTCTGCAACTGAAGGCTGCCTTCAAAACTGACTTGTCTTTGTCTCCTCCAAACATTTATTTCCTACATCTGCCCATATATCCAAATTGAAGATATACCATTGCAAATGCTCAATTTTGAAGATGTAAAAAGTTTGCACAGGCAACACTGGGGAGCAGAGATTCACAAGGATATTGAGCCTTAGAATATTTGGATTAAGGAAAAAATCTCCTTTGAGGAGAACCCTTATTTGGCTGTCTTTCTTGATTGGGTTTTTAATGCAGTCCCATATATACTATCAGAATCAGAGCTGAAGGGCAGTTTTGCACAGCATGGTAGTGAAAATGAGCAACTGGGGATAACCGAAATTCTTGAATCACCTGTTTTCTATCAAGGTGCAATGTGAAGTGCTCCTCTAAAGAACATTCTTTGTAAACTCTTTGTAAATTCTCTGCAAACCAGAATGGATTGCCAGCATGCTCTTTTATCAATACATGTACCTTGCAGAAATTAGAAACACTGAGAACTCTCCTGAAATTGATGACATTAGTAGGATGCTATAAAAGACACAATCTCAGAACAGTATGGTCTGATCAAAACCCTACCTATGTCTGAGAGGAGTCTTATTCTTAAAAGATTTGATAAATTTCTTATAATAATAGTAGTTCTTAATTACTGGCAGAAGATGTGCTGAATTGTTCTGCATTTGTAAATTAATCCCGCTGATTTATCCCACTCTAATTTCATAGAGATCATTCAGCACTAAATCTGGTTTAGTGCATCAGATTATTTTTTCTACTTAATGTTTTCCCAATATCCCAAAAGGATCAAGAAGGCAAATTCTGTAATGGCGTTGGCTACCTTCACTATCTGTCAAGTTGTAGCTTTACACTTAGGGTTCATGTTATAAGGAGAAAGTGAAATAACACTTCTTTTCAACAATAGTTAACAACAAAAATGGAAAAATCACAAGTTAACACCTTAGTTTTCTTTGCATGAGCAAGGTAAAATCTGAACGATAGAAATGGAGCACAGCCACAGGGTAGTTTAAGAAGAATATTTCTGGAGTAGTCAAGTGACATTAAATCTTCCCTACTGAAATTAAACAATAAAAACTGATTGCAAAACTTAATGCATTCCTGAGAATACGTCAGCTTTAAGTAAGGTTCTCAAGACAAAAATACAATTTTACTATAAAAATATCATTTTTTACTTACAGTTAAGATAAAAGGTGCAGAAAACAGAAATGTAGGAAAATAAAAATTCAAGAAAAATGTAACTATACTTAGGGCTTGAAAACAAGATCCAGTGTGTGTTTTCATGTTGTTTTTCTGCATTACTATTACACATCTCCAGTGTAGGTTTCCTTTGCTTCACATTTATTTGTCCTTTAATAAAGACAATATTTAATTGTATTTAATGAAAGCTTATTCTTTGCTTCTTCATATACTCCGTTTCTCACTCTTCTGCCTCTCATTCCATTCTCTCCTCTCTCTTTTCTTCTCCCTAGGAGATAATCATGTGGGATTGCCTTTACGGCCCAGCCCACACACCACTGCTGCTACCCTGCTCCATCTACTGGCATTACTGCAACATGTGCTCCAAACCTGCATAGAATTACAGAATTAAGAGAATCACAGAACTGTTTGGGTTGGAAGGGACCTTAAAGCTCATCCAGTTCCAGCCCCCTGCACAGGCAGGAACACCTTCCACTAGACCAGGGTGCTCCAAGCCCCATTCAACCTGGCCCTGAGCACTGCCAGCAATGCATCCTACTGAAATGGAGAGCACAGAAACCAGCCTGGCCACCCATAACAAACAGCTCCTAAATTTGGTCTTCCTCTCTTACATCAGGCAAATTATTTTATTCTGGAATTCAATAAGCTAGTTGGGGACCGAGACTTATTAATTGTGAACTCCTAATGGAGCAAATGAGTACACTGGCATGCAATAAGCATTGTAACCAAAGTAAAAAGCTATAAAAAAGACCATATTAGTGATCCATTCTTTTATGACATTTGCAGTGTCGCACAGGATTCCGCTCTGCAAGAAAACATGCAAATATATATGCATCTGTATATTCAGTGTGTGTATAAACACATAATTATATATATATAAAGATGGTTCTTCCTAGAAAGCATTAAAACTTCAGTCCTTCTGCTTTTCAAATGCCAGTAACCACTAACTTTATATAAGTAAATGCAAAATGCCTTCCTTTGGCATTAAGAAGGATTTCATTTTAGACTGCTAAGCTCTGAGCAAGAAATCTAACAGAAATCGAATCAGATTCTGCATTTTTCCTTTTCAGGCAGGTTACAGGAAGAGCAGCAGCCAGAGACAGTGAAACAGTTATGCTAAGAGCCTGACATCTACAGCATATAAACTTCCCAGGGTTTTATTTCCCAGCAGCTCTAGCCTGGTTCTGTCAACTGAGAAGCCATTAGCAGCTGCAGCACCATGTGTGATGCTGGACTGCATCTGCCAGTTCAGCTTCATCTGAGAGGAAACTGTGCAGTGTGAGACCACTCCACTGTGAAACAAAGCATGGCCGTGGGGATGATGGGGAGCCCACTGAACAAATGCACTTCTGATTCCACCTAAAGTTTTATAATAGACACACTTTCAGTTTCCATCCAGGCCATTTCTAACTGCTTTGTAAACTACCAGAGTTTCACGTTAAAAATGTGCTGCTTCTTAATCTTTTGTTAGAATGATAACCCAGAACTCCACTATTATGATTTTTAAACCTATTTTTTTTATGCAATGGCATTAATTTATACATATTTTTCTTGTAACTTGTTTTTCTACCTTTAAAGGTTCTTTGGTACTTGTTTCTCAATGCATTCAACAGATGTCACATCAAGAGATGACATTCTTTTTCAGTGTTTATTTTGCTAAGGCCAGCAAAGCCACCTCTCCCTTCTTTTTCTTCATTATTTGAGTCTCCTCCTTTACGCCCATTTAAGCCTAAATTCTTCTTTTTTTTAATAAGCAGGACCACAGAATAACACACCTGGTATTCCAGACAAACCAGTGGGTTATCCACCGGCATAGCTAGATCTCATGGAAACAGCTTGTCAAAAGTATTTTAGAGTTGCCTTTACCTTTTTAATGGCAACACGATAGGAGCAGCTCCTAATCACTGAACGAGAAACTAGTAGATGTAGATCTTTCTGATCCTTAATAAGCTTCGACTAATGAGCTCCCATGATATGAGGCCCCATGAGCTCCATGAGGAGAAATTCTGCTTATACATTACTGGTTATTTAACCTTACGCCTTCATGATTATATTTCATCAAATTTTTATTGCTGTGATCACCGCGGTCACCTGGCTCTTTCTGGAAAATACTCCGTTTCTCTTCTGTACTGGCGGTACTTTTAACACTGTGTCACCAGCAAACTTCCCCACAGTACCTTACCTCTCAAAGGCACTAACTTTAGATCTACTTAGTGTACCAGCTGACACATCAACATTAAACCAGAGCAACTCCATGACACATCCCTGGAGAACCAGACTAACTAAATTGTCCTGTCAAACTTCCTCTGGCTCCTTTCATCATGACTTCTTGTAATTTTAACATTTTCTTTGTAGATTTATTCAATTTAAATTATTAGTACTATTCTGTATCTCCTCCCTTTTAAGTAATAGTTTCCAAGTGTTAATTGTTCTACAGAACTATAAACAGGTGAGATGCCCCAAAGGTTCTAAATTTCAGTAATCAAAATTACTGCAGTTCTGAAAATAACAACTCAGCACCCACATTTCATGAAAATGTTCTTCTCAAACCCTTATTTTAACTTTTTCCAGTAAAACATTTAGCTATTCTATGCCATTAATTGAAATATGTTTTTGAAACTGAAGACACTTCTATTGACAAAGCTTAATTTAACATTCTTCACACTATTATGCAGTGATGATGCAATTTCCACCTTTCAAACTACTGCAACTTCAGTTGAAGAATCCTGAATTAATGACATTAAAAGAATAACTGAAATTACTGTAGGATAGAGAGAATTCGTTATGCTTTTACTGAAGCAAATGAAATTTGCATTGCATTATTATGTCACTGTGACTTCCTAATTTTATTCCTTTATTTCTGCCCAATATACATTTCTGCAGCACAGCAAGAAATGCCTTTGTTTTTCCTGGCACAGCTGACTAAAGCTATTGAGAGACATAACCATTTTCAGCAGAGCTTTATCTTGTACTCCCATGTTCCCGTGTTGTGACACTTCTGGGAACAACAATGACATTTTGCTCAGATTGGAATCATTTTGCTTCTTTTAAGTACTGCTGAACTGTATGGTGATTTTTTTCTCTTGTTCATCTTAGTACAGCCATGCCAGAGAGGGTCTTGTTTATTATAGAGTAGCATTTCCCTTCCAGGCTACTTCCCGGGGTGATAATAGAACAGTTTTTCAAGTTAGCCATGAAAGTGCTGCATGATATTGAAAACAATTCAAATAATTGCTCAAAGACTTAGGATTCAGAATTGTATTTCAACTTCTCCCGAGGCTATGTAAGGAATAGAAGCCCCTTTCACTCCAGGGATGTGAAGCTGCTTGTATGGATTTACCTCAACAGACATCACTATTTTCATCAACAGCAATAACAAAGGACAGAGAGAGACACACACAGACAAATATTAGGAAGTCCCCTAAGCTGAGCTTTCAGATGCTGTATTTTTATCAGCTTTGTCTCTGTCTTGCTTTGATCTCTCTATTTCACACTACAGAATTGTATCTCAAACATCCAAGGACAAAACTCCTACAGACATGTGCCGCTGCAGCACTCCAGAAGAATCTCTTGCTTTTGAGCTTTTTGGTGATATTCACGTTTGCTCTCCAGCAAAATAAATTCCTGGCAGAGAAGTGCTGCTATTGTTATTTTGCATTAACAACCTTCTAGGGAAATTAAGTTAAATATTTTTTTCTAACAGATACGAGCCATGACCTAGAGCTCTACTTTTGTTCTCAGTCTTTCACAGTGGCCTAAAATAGCATTTCACATTAGTAACAGAGTTTTAAAATTCTCCATAGTCCTACTGCTGTAGCCGTAAATGTCTAAGGACATGAACAATAAAAAGCTATAGGTATAAGTAGTATATTTTCTTTGACCGGTTGCTAGTATTTAAAAATAGTGGCCCTTCCTAATGTCTGAAAAATACACACACATTACCGTGACCAGAAAACCCACCCAAACTTTGTAATATGTGCTGAAGAATAACAGTGGAAAAGACAAAGGGCAGCATGACACAAATAAATAATAAAGTGTCTGAAGATAATAAGTCCACGACAAAGCCCCAGGATCTCATGGGGAGATCCCTGCTCTGGGGTCTCTCTTGGCATGACTCCAGTGTCCCCACAGCTGGCAGACCCCAACCTTACTGTCACAAACAGGTGGTCTCACCAACCATGAGGGTGCCACCAGGGAAAAACAAGATCTAGTACCCTTTAGGCATCATTAAAGTGATGAGCTTTAATGAACTCCTGGGTGCTGGCTGGAGCCAGGTATTGCAGAGAGTCTTCTCTAGTTCCTGCCTCGCTCAGAGGGCCCCCTAGTCCTGTAGGTCTGAGGGATCTGGAACAATGGGGACCTGGTCCCAGTCAAGTGCTCCCATGGCCACCCCACTCAAGGGACCCGTTCTCCACCTATCCTCACTTGAAACCAGGCCTCCCAAGTAGCAGTATCTCAATAAAAGCCCTGTGATCCCTTCCTTCCATAGCCCTTAGCCTTACCCCATCAAAGAAAGCTGCAGCTGCCACCTGCAGTTTAACTGAACTGAAATCCAGCCATGGCAAGAGGTTCTGCACCACAGTGGGAGAGACGAGCTCAGCCTGGAGCAGGACACTGCAAGTGGAAACAAGTGAGGGATACACATTTACCCAGGAAGGCCACAGGCCAAGTCTCGCCAAATTCACTTGCACCCAGGCAGACACTGATCTTCAGCTCAGGATGGCTTCCCAGGCATGCAGGAAGGGTCCCAGCAGCCATCTCCTTGAGCACAGCCCTGCAGGAGTTGGCCAGATGCATCCCTGGGGCTCTTACCTGGTCAGGAGAGACAACCCCTCAGGGTGAGTCAGAGGGTCTTGCAGGTGATCCCACACTACCTGATGCATGAGCAGGTGCATCCACTTCTCCTCCATGCATTTTTCCAGAACCGACTTCAGAGCTAAAATGAAAGTCCTGGCAAAAGAAACAAAATGCTAAATACACAGAAACCCAAACCACCCCAAATCAAACTGCATACCCAGAAAATCTCAAATCACAGCACGTGAGGAAGGACTTCTCTTTAACAGAGCTAAATACCCCTGAAACGATGCTCATAGTCCTCAAGGCGGCAGCTGATGATACTGGCCTTTTCTTGATGCACCAAACCCACTGAAGCCAAACACATACACACAACCCACCAAGAACCTGTGCAATTAGTA
>JAVHNF010064433.1:2530-18569 GCA_034783455.1 Micropsitta finschii
TACAGTAGCAGATGGATTTGATTTGAGAACTGAGATTGGCAAACGTCGCCCTTTATTATGAGTTTTCCTTTAAGTGGTAAAACATGACAAAAATTCTACGTGGTTATCAGCCTGATTATGATGCTTGCGTGCCACATGCATGCAAGCTCCAGACTTGTACAGCCACGTGTTCCTCTTTTGGGTCCTTTGCAAAGTCTCACCCTTTTCCCTTTTCACACTACTGATGTGACAAACTGTGATGGTGTGAGGCTGCAGAGAGAGTGTTTGTTCCTTCTTCTGTATTTGTTCTCTCGAGTAGCTGGGGGTTAAGTAGAGTATCAAACATTAGGAGATGTTGTAGTGCCATGATAGTCTCCAGACAGCAGGGGAACTGCAGAAGTACAAGGCAGCATGTTTGTAATTCATAATAGGGGGCTACATCTTCTCTTTTGATCACCATCTTGAGGAAAAAGAGAATTAAGATAAGGCTCTCTCTTGTTGACAGCTGCAGCTCAGTGGCAGGCAGGTACAGAAACCTGCTTCTTTTGGAATGAGAAAAACCTTTTGTAGACTCACAGTTTGCATTCACTGAGATACTCTGGAATTCAAAATGCGTTCCCATTAGCTATACTCTTGTCCTTATATTTAGTGTTTGAATAACAAATATGTGTGAAATTGTTACACCAGAATTTATTTGATGTTATAAAATTAGGTAATTATTTTAACTGATTAGCTTCTAGACAAGTGTATGATTAAGTGGTACTTCAGATACATTTTAGTTTCCACATCACATCTGATATTTAAACATCACATTTGTACTGTATACTGATGTCTTTTTTTCTTCATTTAAAAGCTTCCATTATCTTCAACAGTTTAGGAATTTACAAAGCCTTTTCTCCTAAGGGGCATAATGTCATGTTGCACTTATTAATGAATTGTGCTTACAAAAGGTTGAGTTTTTTTTGAAAGGATTATTTTGTACATTTGCAAACCAATGTAAGAGGACCTCCTCAACCAATAATTAGAATGATTGTTTTGTTATGCAGTCATTAAGAATGTGTGCTCTCCAGGGGTATTCTGATTTTGTATGTGACAGATTTCCATGTTTCTGTTTAATATTTTTTTAATGGCATTAGTTTGTTCCTAGCACTTTGTGTCTGTTTACTTTTCTCCTTTCTAATTATTTCTAACTATATTTTTTTTCGTTCTGGCCTACATAATGTTTCCTTTTTCTTACTTTAATCTTTTTACTGTTTGATGAATTGCAACATCTAACATTACATAAAAGTTATATTATTAACATGTGATAAAAGCTTATGTGATGAAAGAATATCAAAGATTAATCCTTGATCTTCCTGGTTAAAAATAACTTCAGTTATATGGATGATGAGATCTTATACACTTGCAAATTATATACTGAGGTAAAATAATATCCTGTCAAACCTTTTTTTCTATTATTCATCTTAATCAAAGTTTTCTGACCTCCAGATTCTAATATCATATGTCTCATGTAAAGTAGTGGAGCATATTAAACCTATAACAGTAAATAGATTTTTTTCTACAGCTCATAGTACTGTTGTCTGAGGATATCAATATTATATATCCTGTGAATATAGAACCCAAGAAATACAGTTTTGCAGAAGTTAATGTAAATATAAAATATTCATAACAAGTTCCTTAATGAAGAACACTGGACCTAACCTCTAGATGACAGGTTAAATTATCAAAAAATTGTGAAGTAACTGGCTGAGCTTATACTTACACAGTGCAACACTGTTGATCCTGTGCGAGGAGCACTAACATCAGTTACCGTTGCCGTATTCTTATTCAAGCTAGCAATACTTCCGGTTTGGTTTATACATTTCATTTTTTCTGTAATGAGTATGTATTTCAAATGTAAAGGTAAGAGCGAGAACATGGGATTATGTGCAGTTAGCAATTTATAAGCAGCACTTAAATTACCTATGGACGTTTAAGTAATTTTAATGTCAATTTTTAATTTGAAGGAAGCAAAGTACTGTTCCTTTTTACGTATGAAGAGATAGAGATATGTTAAAGACACTCATACTAGATACATTTCTAATTAGCTAGGTCCATGTGCCCTTCAGTGGGACCGAGGCATCTCAGTGACAAATACACTTTTCAGGTTTGAACTTAGAAGCTTTTGAAATTTCTTCCCAGCATAAAACCAGTATTTTCTTTTGGAAGGACTCAGATCATTATGAGCTAAATTTACAGTGCTGCTGCTGTTGAGACACTAGAAGACATTTTGCCTGCTAGAGGTGTGACATCCCATGAAGAGGGAGGCGTGTAGCAGTGGTCTTGAGTGTGGCAGACCAGTGGCTATCAGTGCAGGGGCATGGGAGGGATATTGTGCCATGTTTCTTTATTGTTCCTGGTCTGTGGTTTGCTCTTGAGTAGAGAGCTTCGCAGCAATCCGTATACTCACTTGAGTGCTGGCTAGGACTACTGCAATTCCACATTGCATTTGCAGAGGCCATGGAAAAAGAGGAGACCCTTTACTCCCTTCCCACTTGCAATGGCTCGAGGGTTGGCTGGATTCCAAATACACAGGATTAGTAGTGTTTAACCAATCAAGGTTGATCAGACATCACATAACACTTCATAAATGTTTGTGGTTTGGTATAATGTTTAAAATCATCTTGAGGGCAACAAAACAGAAGTGCTAAATTACTTTCTTTAGATTTGGAATAAATATTTTCTTCAGCAAAGTAATCGTTAAAGACCAGGGCTGAGATGAATTGATGACTATTAAGTCTGAAGAAGTAGTACCTGATAGAGAATGGGTAGGATATGACCCATGCCAGCATCCCACCATTGATAAGCCTTTCTATGAGTCGAAACTTGCTGCAGAGTTTTTAGAAGTGGATTCTGTATGTTTCGAATCATAAGGAAATAAAACACATCCATGCACCAAATCAGAGCAGATTAGATCATTTCTCTGTCTAGAAAGGGGCTTCTGTGCCCAAATCCATGGGTCATTCAATACCTTCATGTCCTGTTATGTGCAGGTCCTTTTGGGCTGTTTAAAAACAATTAAATGCAGTGAACTGTGTTTATAGTAGAGTCTATTAACTTTCCAAACACAGATATATCCACTGAATTAAGAGCAAAACTAATTTTTTCTTAGTGCGTCTGATTAATTCTGTCTCTGATTTGCTCTGCTTTTGCCTTTTGCTTTATGCTCCATGAAGGAGACAATCTGGCTCCTTTAATAACTTCTACTTTCTTTGCAAATTATTTAGTCTCAAGTGTAGCAGAGTTATTGATGAGAGTATCAAAAGATTTTAATTGACTTCATTTCAGCACTGTCCAAAAATACTATTCAGAAAATAAGAGGGATTCTTTTTTCTGACTATTTGAGAAGTGAAAATTAACGCTGTTGATCCTGGAAAAAATGTGATAGCATTATGGCATATTACCTTTTGCTCTAAACCCAAGCCTTTCACTGTGTTTCAACTTTTATGCAACTTCATAGATACATGTGAGCATTTGATCAGAGAAGCAGGTTTGATGAGTGTATATAATATAATGGAAGCGGCTACAGAAATGATAACCAAGGAAGCTGTATGAAACAGTGGCAGACCTACAAACACTGGTATTTCTCCCACTCTGTATGTTCTATGTATGATACTTACACATAAGATTGTTAAAAAAACAAACCAAAACATAACAAAAGTCCAACAACCAAACAAAAAAAAAAAATCAACATATTATTTGTTGTGCATTATTACTCTCTAATGCTTCAAATGGCTTAGTTTTCAAACATGCAGCTGCAGACATCTCAAGAGGGACATGTAAAAATCATTGTGTAGTTATAAGGCATTTACAATGCTCTATTTCATGGAATAAAGGCTAAATTTATGGCCGTTTTTAATACTGGAAGTATTAAATGATAAAAATTTCACCTTGAAAGCTTGGACACAGTGTTTCAAACCTGTCATTTTATAAACAGTAAATATTGTCCATTTCGGCACTTTTAGTTAAGTGTGGTGTTCTGTTTTGGTCAATTTGTTCATTTGTTTGGGTTTTTTTAAGTTATTTTGGTTGTATGTTTGAGCATTGGAGTTCCCAGCTGGGAAAAAAAGAAGAAATTCTATGTCAGTCCCAGTTTTCCCTAAACGAATGTTTTTGAGGGACCAGCCCAGATGATCAGAATATCAGACATCACTACAAGCAGTGGGCACACTTTAGGCAAGATAGCCAAGGAGAAATGAAAAATGTTCTATGGAAATACGTATGTGCATTGCACGATGTGTATATGGACTGTAATTTTCTTGTGAGAGAGCTAGAACTCCATCTATAATATGTAACAGATAGTTTTCTATCCTGTTACGATAACCATGCCAAGTGCAAGGTCCTACACCTGGGTTGGAGCAATCCCAGGCACAGCTGCAGGTTGGGCAGAGAAGAGATTCAGAGCAGCCCTGCAGAGAAGGACTTGGGGGTGCTGGTCGATGAGAAAAAGAACACGAGCTGGCACTTTGCACTCACAGCCCAGAAAGCCAACTGTATCCTGGGCTGCATCGAAAGGAACGTGACCAGCAGGTAGTAGGAGGTGATCCTGTCCCTCTACTCTGCTCTCATGAGACCTCACTTGGAGTATTATGTGCAGTTCTTGTGTCCTCAGACTCAGACACCATCATGGTTCTCCTCCATCTGCTGGTTACATCAAAATGTGTTCCTGTAAATGCCAATTCATTAACTTCCATCAAATTTCTTTGAAAAAAAACCCCACTACTTTCTGTTGCTGACTATTTAAAAGATCAATTTTGCAGTGGTTAAACTGCCCATTTTCTATATCTGTTCTCTACAGGTAGAGTCCATGAATGGTGCTGATTTTCTGAGAGGTGGTCCTTCTCCTATCTCTTATTTGCCAGCATGGCTGGCTGGCTCTTCCTCATTTCCTAGCTGGGATGAATGACCAGGGCAATAGAAAGAAGTGCTTGGTGCAGTGCTGCCAGACCAAGAAGGAGATCTCGGGGTGCTCCAGCACTGTGCTGTTTGTGCACCTGCTGCTGTGTGCCTGGCTTGGCCTTGCTGGGGAGCTCCTTTAGGTTTTAACCTGTCATGAACATGGGTGTCTCATCTTCAGCAGGTCTGTAAGCCAGCTGTGTAACTTAGAAGTAGCCTATTAATAAGCAGAAAAGGAATTTATGGCTGGAAATTTTGCTGGGTTTAATGGCCTGTTTCCCCAGCTCCCCTTTTCCTTATTGTTATTTCCCAAGGAAGCCCTGTATGTTTTGACTATACACCCAGGGCATCCGGGAGCCTCCTGCTAGTAACTTCTCTTGTTGACGAGCCCAGAAGAGGATTTGCTTAACCAGACACCCAGCCTGCTGCTCACTGCTGGAGGCAGCAGTGAGGGAGTGCATAATGGTGTTTGCCTCCCCAGAACCATTAACATGAACAGGCCATGGGTACTCCCCAGCCTCTATTCTTCTCTGCATGATCTCTCATCTCCCTCATCAGGCTCTGGAGTCCACAGCCCCGCTTGGGCATTCACCGCTAGAGCTTTACGTGTGTACTGAATTATAGTAACCAGCATAAAGGATGCTGAGGTAAAGGCTGTGTGTTACCTGCCTTGTGTGTCTGCCTGGGGTCCAGATTATTAAACATCCTATTTCTTTGTAATCCTTTTAAAGCAAAAATCCAGGTTTTGCCATCTCTTCTTCCTGTGCATCCACCATGAAAGATTAGCACAATATATGGGTTTTTTTCCCAAATGAATTTTCAGGACAACTAGGACCTTTTTTGTTATTCTTTTTTCTATGATGTTTCTAAAACTGGCAGAAGAAGAACTTTTTTTTAAGTCTGCATATGCTGCAAAGAGTATTTTAAAATACAGATTTTTATTTTTTTTAATCTTTAGGCATGTTTAATGCTTGTAGAGGGTGCCAGATTTTAATTACAGTTGGCATTTATAAGCATGGTGCTGGCAATGGCAACCATATTGCTGAAAAAAGGCATAAATTTTGACACTGGCAATATGGGAACCCAGCATATGAGACTGTAAACCTCATTGCTTTCTGTTTTAATATACTAGGGAAGAACTTTTAATGGTTAATATTTAACTAGAGCTTTTAGCGTTTGATATAAAGTTGTTCTAATTTCAAGCTATTTAGTAATTCAGGTCCTATCAAAGATCGGCTTAGGTAATAACTTTCTATTAAACAGCCTTTAAATAAGCGTGCTTAAAGTAGGGAAAATAAGATGCTTCATTACAAGAAATGAGGTTGGCATCTACCAGGTTTTCCATTAAGTTCCAGGTCACAGACAAATAAAGGAAGTATGTTAGGAAAAAAAACCTTTTTAAAAATAATTAGGGAGATGTCTGTTTTGTTCACCAGATGGAAAATCAGTAGTTGTGGGTGGTCTGTGCTGGATGGGGCATCTCACAATTGGCAGAACTATGCCTTTAACTTTTAAAGTCCTGGGACAAAATGTGAAAGTAATTGACTGTTCCGAATGCTCTCTCTCTGGATACCTCGCATGCTTTTAAAACCAAGATTTGGTGAGTTTCTGACTTTTTTTTTCCCTAAGAATGCTCAAGCTGTTGTGTCTAGTATTAGGCCAATTGGGTATATTTTTGGTAGCTGTTTAGTGGGGCTGTTGTCTTTTGTGCTTACGCCTGTGTGTGCCAGGACTTGCATGCGCACAACAGCTTTACAATGCTCCATTAGCATGTTGTGCACATGAATTTCATATTATTGTTGGTGTTTTCTGCATTCAGGGTATACATAAACCATTGGTTAGCATAAATTATTTCTTTCCTCTAGTTCGTTATGTTTTAAGGAATTAAAATTTATCCATTTGCCAACATACTAAAGAAAACAAAGTTACAACCTTATTTTTGCAAACAAGAAGAAAATTCCTGTTTTAAAATAATTCATGCATTTGTAAAAGTGTTAAAAATCTTTAATATTCCTTTGGGGTTTTTTTTAATCTGAATAAATAAATCCAAATGTGCACGTATGGACAGTACGTGTTCCCATAGGCATATGGTCATTTATGTATGTGTTAAAATCTTCTTGGTGCAGTTTGTAACTTTGCTTGCCGTTTCAGAACTGATACTTTCTAATTGCCAGGTTAATTTGAGAAAACAGCATTTTGAATGTAGAAGATGAATTAGATGATCTTTGTATTCATGTTAACAGATTTTATTATCTGAACTGTGATAAGAATGTGTGCTGTTCAGCAGTGACCTCTCAAAGAATGAGGCAGAACCCATTTATGGCGCAGGAGGCAATTGCTTTATATTTACCTTACTTTACAGAGCATTTTTTGCACTTATCTATATGAATAGTCACAGAGAACTGCATGTGTGTCTTATATCTATATTGTAGCTTGTGTTAAACCGATCCCCACACTTATTATGTAGAAGCATTCTTGAAGATAAGTGAGGCACTCAACTTAGTGCCTTCTTTGTAAAATCCCTTTTGCTATGCATGACATGTCCTCTGTATTTTTTTTCTTCCAGTAAATTATAAAGCTTTTTTCTTTCCATGAATCTCCTTCCCAACCCATCACACTGGGAATATCTTAGTGAAGGCTCCAAGTGAAAGGGGAAAGGACAGGGTGTGTTTCAAGAAGCACAAACCTCCATTGGATTTACTGCCTTCCTCCCTTCTGATGACGAACAACCCGCATCCGTCCATAAATGCTCACTCCAGCACTAGCCAATGACCAGATCCATGTTATTAAAAGGCTATTCAGGTAATAAATCTCTTTGAAAGCCACATAACCAGCAGGAAGAGAAACATTCCTAAGAAATTATTGCTCTGAAGCCTGAAATTGCCATTCACGACCAGCACAGATCCCACTGGACTCCAGCAATAACCCACCAATGCAAATCCATGCTATGCCTTGCTGAGGGGTTGAAGTTTGAGCTTCTCTGCTCTCACGTGAAGTATCTACCTCTGATTTGCAGCTTAGTGCTCCAAGCATTTGAGATCCAAGCACTGATGGTGTCTCATGTCTGAGGTTGTGCATCACCAGCACTGCAGCAGAATGTGTTAAAGCTGTTTCCAGCACAGAGCAACACAGAATGAAGCCACCAAACCTTGAGCCTGCTGCAGTAAAGGGATGGAGCACGTGGGATCAATGTGATTCTACAGTAATACAAACTAAAAGTGATGCCTATTGTCACCAGGAATAAATAAAAGCCACTTCAAATCTCTCTTCCCACAACTTCTGCAACAACCAGATAAAATCCTACTTTAAACCTTTTGATCATGACCAAAAAATGAATGATTTTGGTATCAAAAGACAAGGTAAGGGATACAGGAAGAACTAAATCACGGCCCACTCTACCTGAGAAGTGCTGGGGTTAGGAAGAGAACTCAAATTGAAGCAGAGCATTGCTGTGGATGCTCTCTGGAGTGCAGGCAGTGTGGTGGTTCCATGGCCATGGGACAGGAGGAGACACTTTGGTTCCTTCTTCGGGCAAAACAAATGCTTCAGCACGTTTACAATGAATAATGATCTCCTTCAGCCTTACAGGGGGGTGAAGCAGAGCTTCCTGCTCCACGGCAGCGTGTACATCCATGTGTTCTGTCACAAACAGCAATTAAACTGCCCCAGGAACAACCCTGAACATGGATTTTAACATCCATTTCTTAGCCACGAGGCAATGCCAAATGCTGGCTGGGACAAAGCTGGCCCTGCCTCTGACTGAGAGCCTCTGGGTTGGAACCATTCTTCCCCTGGCTGAGACAGCTGAATAAACGTGTGTGAGCTCACCCCCAAAGGGTTTCACCTTCCCTCTGCTGGGTGCAGAATGAGAGAGAGCTTCAGCTTCCCCTCTGCAGCTCAACCTTGGTCAGCTCGATGGTGCTGGGAAAGAAATCTTGGCTGAGGAAGGTGCCATGTGGAGTAAATGGTGATTGGGAACCACGCTGCTCCATGAAACTCACTGGGGAAAAGGGTAAGGCTGGCACTGGTCAGAGGATGCAGAGATTTAAACTGTACAAGAACCAGAAACAGAGGGTAAAAAAGGGAGGATTTGACAGTGCTCACTGCAACAAAAGCAGAATCTTCAAGGAGCTTCAAATATAAAGTATTAAAGCCATTTTAAGATGTCTAACTCAGTGTGTTTTACACTAGTGCCAGTTATAGGGTGAATCACAACCTGTTCTATATGAACATCACCAGGATATATATTAAATGCAACTGAGATGATCAAGTTCACGGCAGAAGTTCAGTTCAAGTGTTTCTCACAACTGATTTCTTCCAGGTCTCATGTTCTTCAGTAGTATCACTCCCCTGTCTGAACGCAGGTCACAGTATGTGTTCTACATAGAAAACAGTCACCTTAAAGACAAAAAAGACTTCCTCAAGACACCTGGAAAATCAAATGACCCCTAAATCCTGGGGGATTATGTGTACTCCAGTGCTGGGTGATTGCACCAGCCTAAAACCAACATTGTCCCCTGTGACAGAACAGGACGTCAGCGCTGAAAGCCTTCAGCTAAGAAGGCCATGGATGTCACCAGGCATCCATGTCAATGATGTTGGCCAAGACTGAGCTGTAACTTCAACCACACCAAACCACACGGCTCTTCAACCCACTGACAATTCAAGTAATCTGTTAAAAACTGCTTTTCTGTGTGAAATAGACATTCTTCCATTGGATGACTCTATTGCAGCATCACCTACACATGCCTTTTGAAGCAGTGCAGTATGAGAAGCAGAGGCAGCAGAAACCTTACAACGAGCTGTGATTTGTCTGTTTAGCACATGGATTAAGTGCAGTCCATGGGACCATGTGGGACTGAGTAAAAACAGCATCACAAACACTGCTCAGAAGACAACAAATGGAAGTTTGGTTTCTGAAGTTGCTTTAGATGGCTGCTGGATCACGGAGCTGTGGCTGCCCATGGACTGGGGCATGCTGCTGGGGATCCAAGAGCTACTTTGAACCAGATTTGCACAACTCTTTCAAGCTCTTCACAGAACAGAAGTCTTTGCACTGCAGCTATGTCCTGAATCAAGGAAGGGGATGTGGAACAGCAACACATGGATTGAATTTTAAGGCCTAAAAGCCGTTTCTTACACAGATTTCGATACACCCAGACTATGCCATAACGTGACGGAGGTAGGCATTGGGTTCACCTTGTACTGACACTGTGCCTTTACCTTGGCTGCTGCACTCCCAGCCAGGAGGTTAAAGGATCAAAGTGCAATTAAGCAATGTCTTCCTTTCCCTATGAAAGAGAATCCACATGCCCTCTCCCATGAAACTGACCCCAGAGATGCCCTTGCTCCGTGGCAGCTTCCTCCAGAGATGACCAGGTTTAAATGCCAAGTCCACCAGCACACAACCCCACCAGCTAAACATTGTCACAGCATATTCCAACGACATTCATCATATGCAGCACTTGTGATAAGAACCTGTGAGTGCTGATCACCTCTCCCCGCTGCTGCTCCTTCCATCTACAGCTGACATCAAGCACTCAGCATCACCCTCTGTTGACAAGCAGCAGACCTGGGAGCTGTTAACAGTGTGACTACAGGATTCACAGCAGTTTCTTAGAAACTGCAGTAATTGCTTTTGTTTTGCTTGAAAATAACAGCAAAGAAACCCATTCTTTGTCATTGCACTAATAAACCCCGTGAAGTCTAAAATGAACATTAAACAACTGTCGCTGTCAGACCGATACTATCATGCTCATGGAAAGAAATGGATCGAGATGTCAAAGCGTTTTGATTGAGCTGTTACACGAGTGAAACCTGAAATGGTCAGACAAAAAAAGGTAGCAAGAGACTAAATTGAGAGAGCTTCCATTTTCAGTTAAAAACAGCTGAAAACTTCATTTTTTTCTAACAGCTAACTGTATACACTGTGAGTCTCATGCAGGTTAATAAAACTTACTCGAAATCTAAATGTATCCTTAATAAAAAAGTGTTCAGAGATGACGTTTCTAAGCTGGAGAGAAAGCAATCGGCGCCACAGCTACGGCTTCAAACCTAGATGAAGGACTACAGGATTTCATTTACATGTTTGCACAAAACTGCCTTTTCATTTTCAGCTACAAGTAGTGAAGATCTGAATTTGTTCTCCTGGACAAGAAAAACCCGACCTCAAGTCCTCGATCCTGCACCTGGAATTCACCCTGGAATGTGGTGAAGGAGCAGCGGTGGCCTCACACAGCTGACTCGCCCTCCAGCCCTGCCGCAGGCTCTCCTTTGCGTGTGAGCTTCAGCACGGGCGGCTTCCCGGTGCTTGTGCCATTGGCCTCGGTTGGCTTTGGAGGATCAAGTCCCTTCTGCTCTTCCTTTGGCTCCTCGTTGACTTCAGGGTAAATCACCAAGAAGGTGGCTGTCAAAAACCCCAGGAAGGATCCCACCGAAGCCACCACGGGAATGACCCTGACGGTGCCGACCGCGTCCACCACGCCACCGAGCGCGGAGGCCACGAGGATCTGGGAGATGTAAACCTGACAGGACAGAATGGCGCAGTCTATGCCGAAGCCACGCTTGGAGTTCCCGGGGCTGTGGTGGATGTACTGGAAGGAGACAAGAGACGTGTTTAGGAGGAAAAACAACGGATGAGATTAAACCAAGTATCTAAACACTACAATCGTCCTCAAGCGGTCACCTTTGTGCCACCCTTGTGCAACATCCAGAGCAACAGCCTCATAATCTACTTAGCATTGGCCTCCTCACCTTGCACCAAGAGGCAGATATTTATATACTGGGGCACTACTAGCATGAATTGGCTTCAAGATTAGGTTTTGTAAAAAGAATTTATATTAAAGAGTTGGTAGGAATTGTTTTTATGATTCTAAAAAGGAATCCCCATCCAAATGCAGAAACATGTCAAAACAATTGCTCCTCCTAGAATCTGTAATCCAAATGGAACAGTGCTAAAGAGTGGAAAATAAACGTGTTCTTGTTTCCAGCAGAATCAGTTTGTCTTCCATCTCCCCAAACGTATAGCTGCACTTCCAGATTCACCTCAGTATCTAAGACTGTGAAAAACCTGCGTGATGCTAACATAACACATCAGAAACAGTAGTAACATCTAGGTATATAATACATACTCCAGTAACTATTTAATCTCTCTTCATCTATCATATGCACCCAAATCTTGTTATACCTCAGCACAGGGCTCAGCAATCATGAACCCACTGAGCCAACTTGATGCTAACAGCACCTGATTTAAGCAGCAGTTCCTCTTTGGTTGAAGGTGATTCTGCCCCCTCTACTCTGCTCTTGTGAGACCCTTCTGAAGCACATAAGAAGGACATGGAGCTGTTAGACCAAGTCCAGAGGAGATCATGAGGATGATCAGGGGCTGGAGCACCTCCCATATGGAAACAGGCTGAGAAAGTTGGGGATGTTCAGCCTGGAGAAGAGAAGGCTGCAGGGAGACCTCAGAGCAGCTTCCAGTGTCTGAAGGGGGCTACAAGGATGCTGGAGAGGGACTGTTCATTAGGGACTGTAGTGACAGGACAAGGGGTAATGGGTTCAAACTGAAACAGGGGAAGTTTAGATTGGATCTAAGGAAGAAATTCTTTACTGTGAGGGTGGTGAGGCACTGGAACAGACTGCCCAAAGAAGTGAATCCCTGGCAGTGTTCAAGGCCAGGTTGGACAGAGCTTTGAAAACATTCCACGTACCTGTTTAATATCATGGTATTGTCCCAGAAGCGCATAGGGGCAGTAGGAGATGCTCATGGAGACTATTCCCATAGTGCTGATCATTATCATGGTGACGTACACATTGGGGAATATAGCCATCACTGCAGTGCCAACACAGAAACCCAGCGTGCCCAGGATGTAGATCACTTTGATGCTAAGGTCGTAGTTGTCCAAGTATTTCTGCAACAAGGCTGTGGAGATGAAGAATGAAACATAAAAATCAGTTTACTCAGAGAAGTTCTATGGTATTGATGTGGCCAGGACAGGTCGATATGCTGGTTCAGGACTTGGATGCTCACTGCATATTTGGCCTGTCTAAGCAGCACAGCTCAACTCTCACTTGGAAAAGATGTCTTGCTCCTTCAGAAACTAGGGAACAAATGAGCTTAGAGGCTTGCCTTCAAGTCTGAGGCAGAACAAAATGCTTCGAGATTCAAACATACCATGGTTCACTCAGTCCATCTTGCCTGTTTATGAACTTTATCAGTGCAAACACACCCTGAGCACAGATTCTGTTTCTAATGCAAACACTTCTCCTGAGCAAAGCAATCAGGTAATTGATGTTTATAGCCACACATTTCAGTTTGTGCTCAGAAACAAGCTGCCCACCTGAACTTGGACATGTCTTAACATGGAGGCAGTCCCAATCATGCTGATCTGTGCTGGGGCCGTGCCTGCATATGTACTGCAAAAGGCAGAGTGTGTCAAAGCTCTCAGGTTCAGAGTCTGTATTCCAAGCCCAAACTGTCTGTAGCTGGTTTATGTTACTAGAGAGCATGAAAGACTTGCCAAAATAGGTATTTATAACTTGGATTTTAAAACCAGGCTTTGCAAAACCCCTCTCACATCTGCTTGAATCATTTCACAGGCATCGTTTTAGTTTCCTGATGACTAGCTAAATGCCATCCAACATCCTTTGATAGCATTTTGTGCTTTATGCCACTTAACCCATCTGTTCCTATTTCCACCTCTACATTTGGAGGGATTTTAAAATACTGATTCTTAAAGAAGCCCCCCTCATATGACCATGTATTTTCCAAAATATCCTTCATCCCTAAGAAGGCAGATGGTAACTAAAGCAAAACTCCTTTTCCCTTGTGAATGGAAATTAGGTGAATTCCACTGATTGTGCAGCCTCTTACCTGAACATACAGCAGCAGTAGCAGCATAAATGACCAGTCCCCAGCATCCCATCTGAACTCCAGCATTGTACGCGTGTAACTCAGTTGAGTTAGAAGGGGCCTGCAGTAAACACGAGCACAAACCCATTGTGATGAGAACATCTCAGAAATGAGTAACCAAAAGCAGTTTTGCCAGTGGTAAGCGTTCCCTTACCTTTGGATCCCCCTGAAAGATGACCTGTCCCATGAAATCTGTATAGAACACAGCTTCAGCAATGATGGAAAACCAAGTTAAGAGGTGACAGACGCAGAGTCTCAGCAGCTCCTTTGGCATCTTTAGCATGGACAACCACAAGAGCCTGACAGTGGTTTCAGTCTCCCCCTCCTCACTCTCTGTGTCTCCACTTGAATTCGTCGTGCCGCTCTGATTCCTGTGTCTGCACCTCTGTCGCTGCCACTTCTGCATGTCGTAGATATCGTTCATGCTGCGTGAGGACTTGATCAACACGATGGCGTTGGCACGACGGAAGCGATAGCGGTGGGAGCCTATCTTGCCATAGTAGGAGAAGGTGTACGATGGCTGACGGTAGAACATGTGCCGCCGCCGCCGCATGGAGTTTGAAGTGCTGGATTGCTTCATGCCTATCCTAGCGTGTCCGTTGAGGAACTCTTTTGGTAGGGAGCCATTGATGTTTGGGACTTTATCTTCGTTTAAACGATTATCAAGCAACATGTCCTCCTCTTTCTCACTGTCCCTGAGGAAAGCAGAGAGGTGGTTGAGTTTGGACTTCATGGTCTCTTGGCTTGTGTTGTGGGGAGTGTTGGGATAGGAACCATCCTGAAAAATGGAGGGTTCGATGTCATGCAGAAAAAGCAGCTCTGATTCAATTTCCAATGTAGCATCGGGCATGTGTAGAACCGAGTCACTCTTGCTTCTCACTATGTTCACCTCAAGGAACTCCATACTGAGATCATGCTCTGACTGAACCTCATCATGGAACATGGAGGTTCCATACGGCTCTTCCTCACTAATTACATTCAGTCGGTTCACAGGGGGAAGACTACTGCTGAGTTTGACACTGGAAAGGGTGTCTCCTTCTTCATCAATCCTGTCCTGCTGAGGGTTATATTGCTCTTCTTCAATGCTAAAAAGGTGGAGAGCAACAGAGACAGAGAAAATAATGGCTGCGAAGAAGAAAAGGACTTGCTCTTGAGACTTAAAAATACCACCCAAGAAGGTCTGTGTCCAGTCCAGCCCTCCTAACATATAACCAATTGCTCCTCCAAGACCTGTGGAAGAGAAAACAATCAATTCAGTCACACTGGATCATCAGGATGACTTGACAGCTGCAAAAACCACATCAACTAACTCCATACCAGCTGAAAATGCATGGATGTTAAGGGCCATGTCTTGTTCTTCACTGTCCACCACATCCAACAAGTAGGCCCGAATTGGCCCTTCTGTTGCATCAGCACAGAAGTCCAGCACCACAACACCAAGCACTGTGAGAACTATTCCAATGGGCTGTTTATCCGGGACATCACCAATAGCCAGACCTGAGGAGAAAGAGAAGAGGGATCTGAGCATATTATCCCAAAGGGGAAAACTACTAAGAGCAAGCTTAACTCTCCTTAAGAGAAAGGTGGCCAACATGCTCACTGGAAACATTCCTTTACAGAGTAAAAGGGCAATTTCAGCTCTTTGCCACAGCTTCAAGGAAGGTGTGGAACAAAGATTATAATCTTTCATTTATAATATGTAAGAAATATGTTTTGCAGTATGTTGTTTTAAAAGTATCTCTTAAACCTTTCGGAGCATTGGCTATTGACAGCCTTCTTGCCATGATGCCCAATAAGGAGCGGTTGCAGTACACCAGGATAAATGTATTTTAACCTCTTCATCCCTCTCTTTGCTTATTCATATTTTCCAGATCACTTTTATAAGCTGAAGCAACATGAAGGGATTTTGCACTGCAGAAAGCATCAGTTAGCTTCTGTTGATAGCAGGGGATGAAATGCTTTTTGTCTGCTGAGTAGCAAGGCAGCATTAGTGTATAGCTGGGGAATTTGTCATGAAAGAAACCACTGACAAGAGTGTGAATTACGTGGATCAGGGAGATATAGAAGTTACACATGCAACACTGATAAAACCATTCGTGTAACTGATGAAAATTACTATGGAAACAGATGAAGTGGCTGAGCCACTACAAATCAGCTAAATCGCAAGAGCTGATTCCTTCACATTCAATCCTCATTTATACCAAGGCCTCTGAA
>JAVHNF010064444.1:0-11165 GCA_034783455.1 Micropsitta finschii
AGGGACCTTAAAGATCATCTAATTCCAACCCCTGTGCCTTGGGCAGGGACATCTTCAACTAGACCTGATCTCACCACCCTCACAGTAAAGAATTTCTTACTAATATCTGATCTAAATCTCCCTTCTTTCAGTTTAAAGCCATTCCTCTTTGTCTTATCCCTACATGTCCTTGTAAAAAGTGCCTCTCCAGCTTTTTTACAGGCCCCCTTCAGGTACTGGAAGCTGCTGTAAGGTCTCCCTGGAGCCTTCTCCAGGCTGAACAAGCCTAGCTCATCAACCAACACCCCCAAGTCCTCCTCTTCAGAGCTGCTCTCAATTCAGTCTCTGCCCAGCCTGTATCTGTGCTTGGGATTGCCTCAAGCCAGGTACAGGACCTTGCACTCACTCAGCCTTGTTGGACTTCATGATGGTTGCACTGTCCCACCTCTCAGCCTGTCCAGGTCCTTTTGTGTGGCATTCCCTTCATCCTTTCCCTCCAGCATGTTGACCACACCACGCAGCTTGGTGTCTCAGTAAACTCACTGAGGTGCACTAAGTCCCTTAGCCAGCACCCCTCACAAGTCTTCAGGTAACCAAAATATCAGAAGAGGCAGGAGAAGAGCAAGGTCAGAGGTGAAGCGGAGGAGGAAGTCATAAATTTACTTTTGTATTATTTGCACCCAACTCCTACGGTCTCTGAATCACAACTGTGTGCACAAATAACTCGCAATCATCTGCAAGAAATCACAATTGTAATCATCATCTTTTTTACTCAGAATTTTCAGGGTTAAACTTTTAGTGGCATGATATATTTGTACACATCCAAATTATACCTCTATCTTGTGGGATACAGTTCTTCTAATCTAACTGCGAACATTTCTTGAATGTAGCTGGGGAGAAAAACCTAGTGCAACAAACCAGACCTTTATCCAGCATAGGAGAAGAAAAGTCATCATTGCTTCAGACCTAAGACTGAATGTACCTAATTCAACCACAAATTACTGGGCTGAGCAGAGTTCACGGGACAGCCAGAAAGACTAATGCTCCCCTTGCAGGAATTACCATGTTAAACTGGCTGACCTGGATTGCACAGGAGGTCAGGTTATATTATTGCTGACCCACATTCTGGTCTTGGAAACCAGTTTTCAGTACCCATCTGGCTGCAATCCCAGTTAAACACTAAGAAAGAAATGCAAGCGCATGGTTAGGATGTCTTGTTCCTGTGTACTGCACTCTTACTGCTGTCGATAAGAAGGCAGCAAACCTTCCTGAGAACTGGAGACGAGGAAAACTTCAAGGGGGCTTTTAAGAGTCAGCACTGGTCAACATGGGCCCCCCCCAGCATTCCCTGTGTATGCCTGCAAGGCAGCTCACTCTGCTAAAGCAGAGTTCCCAAGTGCCCTAAACTTGTTTAACTACAGAGAAACTCTCCATGGTATGATGATTCCCAGAGATGCAAACCATTTGCAATGAACAATGCTGCCTGTTCGCTCCATTCTCGAACTCTCCCCTGGGCAATTTTGTTCCTGCTGGAGAAGGGGTTGCCATCTTGCCCGATGTGACCATTCAGTACTCTCTCCTGCCATGCCCAGGGGCTGGCCTCACAAGCCCCAGCCGTTAGCGAATAGACTAGGAATGGTCTCTTTCCATGCCATGGATGCCCACAGCCGTGCCAGCCCCATGCATCTGAAGGCCACGATATGGCAAGAGGTGGTGGATTGCTCCAAACTAAGAGGCAGAAATTTATTTCTCAAAGACATGCATGGACATCTGTTCAGTAGCTCCCCCCCTTCCAAGACAGCTAGCAGAGCCTGTTTCCCTGGTGTGCTGGTGCTCATTTACAACTCATGCTTATATTTAAATCTGCAGCATCCATTTTTAGCACCTCCTGTGTGAAATGCTCAGGCAGATGTTGCCAGCAGGGCTTGAGCTCCCTTCTAAGGTGCTATGAAATCACAGAGTGATTGACTCCCCTTAGAGCAACTTTCCCATCCCTGATTACTGAACACTTGCCTCCGTCTGCTTGTCCTTTCTCCACCCCTGGAAGGATGGCAAATTAACTGCAGGACTGTGACTAACGGTGGGGTGAGTGTGCAAGGAAGCCATTTGTCACTGAAATCAGCTGAATCAGAAGGAGCAGGGGAAAAAAAATAAAAGCTATGTGAACAAGCACTAATTGCTTACAAGCCACAGCATGAACAGCCAGGGATATTAGTGACTCACAGGTGGAATGTGTGACAGCGACTTGGGTGAGCAGTGGGAAGGGCTTCACGCCTGGGCGGCTAGAGGGCAGGCTGTGCCAAGTGTTTCCCACGCACATTCCTGTACTCCATGCACTATGAAGTCTGGTCAGAAGATAAAGCACGGAAGCAGAAAGAAATTCCTGAAAGTGAAACAGAAAAACAAAACTGCATGGTAATTTCTTACTTACAAAGAGTGGTATTTCCATGTGCAGGCTTGCTCCACCTGCAATTTTACATGTGTACAGTGACTGCTGATATCTTACCAGATGCCTCTAGTAAGAAGCTCGATCTGTCTCAGGAAAATCTCTTCCTTGTTAATTTACTATTTGATATATATGCAAAGCAGCATACAACATAGCCTCAATCCTTAGAGACTCATGCCTTCAGGGCTGCAGGTAAAGGAAAGAGTACTCAGGGATGAACTAGAGAGAAGTAAGCTAACAGCTGAGTACCCTGGTTCCAGAGCAGTCCCTGGTGTTATTTTTGCCGTGATTACCAGCACTGTGGTAGCATTCATAGGTTCAGCTGTGCATGTAACTGTAACTACACACAGCTAGTATCCGATGGCAAGCATCCTTCAGCAGTGTGGCCCTGCTGCTGGATAAACACATGAAAATCCAGCTTATGGATTTTCAGAGAAGGGTAATGGGGGCAAGATCCTTTGGTGGTGCTGAGTTGGGTAAGTCCCTCTATGAGCCCCTTCCTCTGGGCACTTTGCAGCTTGAGGGCATTTCTGAAGGAGCACTGTCCATACAAGGGCCCATACACTCGAGACCTCACCTTGATAAGGCATCTGTGCATGATGGTTAAATAGCTAAAAATAAAGCGCTCTGTAATGAGGAAACTATAATTTGCAAGCAGCTACCACACAGCCTGCCATACATGCTGTGCTGTCTCTGGGACAAGGCATGCTCTCCCAGTGGTATTTCAGTCAGCTGCACCAACATGCAGGTACCCGCCGGGACATCAACCCCACACCCAGCCCTGGGGTGCTTGGTGCCCTGTAAAAATGGAGCAAAGAGCTTGCGGATGCAGCAAAGAGCCAAACTGAGATTACAAAAGACACTGGAGGTGCAAGCAAACCTGAAATAATGCAGTAGCATTGCAAACAGCTGCCCAGAATCCCACAGCCAAATTGCTCACTGGGTGGTGGGGTAGCCAAAAAAGCATTGCAAGAGACTGCTCTTGGCCAGCTCCTGCAGGGGAGGCAGAGCCCCTAAGCCAGGGTTTGAGAGCATGCAGCCCTTCTGCCAGTGCCAGCACATGTGATGAGCTTTACACGCAGTGAGCTGTGATTGCAACACAATGACTTGCAGTGTATTAAAATTAAGCAAGTAGGTTAAAGTATTTTCTGAATCAGGTCCTAACATGACACAAGATGCAAAGTCAGTCTAGTAGAGGAAGCTAAAGGGGTAGAGAAGAAAGGGAGCAGATCTCAGGATGTGCTGCAAAATAAACTTATAATGCTTCTGACTTCATGGCTACCAGTCTGTGTGCTTTTTCAGACATACCAGGTAAAGGAGGTAAATGCCAGAAGCCCAGGGATACTGAGAGCGTGCCACAGGCCCACAGGATGACCAATCTGCTGTCTGGTTCTCATGCATCTGCAACCTCTTTCTCACTTCAGCGTGTGGTGTGCAGCAGTGTCTTGTGGTGGCAGGGCCCCGCGGGCTTTGTGTTGTGTTGGCACAACACAACCTGGAAGCCTGTGTGTGTGCTGCTGTCTTGCTTGCAGAGACTGCCAAGGCAAGCACAGGGTGCCTGCAGCCCACTGCTCCCCTGCTTGCTGCCTGCCTGTAAAATTTTCCAGTGGTTCAGCACATCTTCTGTTGTTTATCCTGCTGACCTTTGTACAAAAATACAGCTTCTGTCTTTTGCAGTAAAGCAGATGCTTGCACAGATCTGACAGGTAACTCTCCAGCTCCTGGAGCAACTTTGGGTGCTAACAGAGTGCTAAACAGCCTTGAACATTCCTTGTGCAAGCCAGTGACTAGCCTCAGGGGTCTTTTTTGTGAATGTGTGAGTTTTAGTAGACACTAAATGCAGATCATCTCATGCAGATGCCCCGGAGGGGTTGTAGCAGATGTGCAGCAGCCCTTCACAGCCCCTTGCGTTATGTGTTAATGAGTTACCATGACCCTGGTTTCCAGGTCTCTGTTCAATTCACTCAAGTTCCACTCAGGCAGCATATTTGTAGACCTCCACCAGTAGCAACAGCACCTGGAGAAGCTGGCCCTTTCTCTACCACAAATACATGCTTGTTTTTATAGCCAAGAGATCAAGCCTTCTTCCATCCTAGTATGAAAAGTACCCACTGTCTTCTTTTTCTCATTCTTGCCTCTGGCTTCTCCACCATCAACCTGGGGATCTACAGGCTGGTCATCTCGCCTTGGTGCCTGGCAAGATCATGGAGCAGATCCTCCTAGAAACTGTGCTAAGGCACATGGAAAATACAAGGTGATTGGTGACAGCCAACGTGGCTTCACTAAGGGAAAATCATACCTGACAAATTTGGTGGCCTTCTACAATGGGGTTAAAGTGTCAGCTGGTAAGGGAAGAGTAGCTGATGTCAACTACCTAGACTTGTGCAAAGCATTTGATACTGTCCCACACCACATCCTTGTCTTTAAACAGGAAAGGCATGGATTTGATGGATGGACCACCCATTGGGTAAGGAATTGGCTGGATAATTGCATTCAAAGAGCTGCAGTCAGTGGCAGCAATGGAGATTCAAAGAGCAACGCAGTCAGTGAATGGCAAATGGAGACCAGTGATGAGTGGTGTCCCTCAGGTGTTGGAACTGGCACCGTTCAACATCTTTGTCGGTGAGATGGACAGTGGGATTGAGTGAGCCCTCAGCAAGTTTGCTGATGGCACTAAGCTGTGTGGGTCGGTTGATACGCTGGAGGGAAGGGATACCATCCAAAGGGACCTTGACACGCTTGAGATGCGGCCAATGCCAACCTCATGAAGTTCAACCAAGCCAAGTGCAAGGTCCTACACCTGGGTCAGGGCAATCTCAAGCTCAAATACAGGCCTGGTCCCAAACTTAACTGCACAAACAAGATGAGGAGAGGGAGCCTGGTCAACACCTGCTGCTGCCCTGCTGTGTCTGGCAGATGTTGGAGAGGTCTAGGAGGAGGAGAGACACCATATCGCTCAGCACCCTGTCCACTATGAAATGGGATTTCAAGATCATATGTCAGATGAAGCCGTTGCTAATGTAATCTGTATCTGGGGCTGCTGTAATGAAAACTGCACTGAACACTGAGCTTCTGGTGCCACGGAAGCACTCTGCCTTCCCCAAACTTCCTGGGAAGTGTTTTGAACTTTATTTTTAAAAGTGCAATTAATCACGGAGCAGAGCTTGAAATCAGTCCAAGTGCAATAAAAGCGCCCAAGCAGAGCCTGCTCGGCCCAGCGAGCATTGTTTGCCAAGGCCTGACTTCAGGCATCAGGAAACTTCCAGATGTGTTAACTTTGCAGCTCCTGGCTCCTGCAGGAATCTTAACTGCTAGCATCTGTACGGGGGAAAGGCTTTGGAAAAGCAGCCCTCCCTCTCCCTCTGCTTACGTTCCTCTGAGTACCAAGAGTTATTAACCTGTGGCCTCTGCAGTTTCTGCGGGCTTCACCCTCATCAACTAAAGACTGCACCCTGCAAAGGTGTCATCATTTTATGCTTCCATCCTTTGTCAGGGAGCGTCTTGGAGGACCCCCTCCACTGGTTGGAGGACAGGCCCCCTCCATCTGCTCCTGTTCTGCATGTGGTTTACAATATGCTACAGGAAGGCATTTTCTCACGCTATTAAGTTTTCACTAGATGTGGAGGGGGATCAGGAATGCCTTGGATGGTGTAAAAAATCCCTGCTCGGTTTGGTTATTAGGATCTAGTGGCAGCAGCAGGCAAAATTACAGTCTCCATGAAGTCTAAGTCTGCTGCTCTGCCACAGGCAAGGGGTGCACACTGTACCCCTTCTGTGTATGTTCGGACACCTCCTGGGCCAGCCCCAGAGCCTCTTCATTTAATCCTCAGGCTTTTAATCACAGAAGTAATGTGTACCTGTGCACGCTCTCCTGTTTGTACCAAGAGCCAGCTTGGTCAGGCAGCTTTGGGGCTGAAAGGCTCCAGAATGGCACTTCCAGGTTAGTTGCTGCCCTGGGGAAGTTCTTCCCTCAATCTGCTTTTTTTTTTTTTTTCCAAGAAGAGGTTACTGTTTGCTTTGTGTTTGTCACCATTTTCTCTTTCCCAAAGTAACAACTTCAAGCAAAAGCTAAATAGACAGTCTTAATCATCCTAAACACACTTGACACTTGTAAAGCACTCTGTGCATTGAAAGCTCCTCACAAACATAAATTAATTAGCCTTTTCAACACCCAGAGGGTGGAGGTGAGCAAAGTCCATTTTGCAGATGGGGAGGCTTGAACACAGAAGAGGTTTATTGCTTCACCCAGGGCCACACAAGGGGTTAGTAGCACAGCTGGGATCAGAAAACTCTGGCTCCTGAACTGTGCTCAAACCACCAAACCTCGTGGCAGAAGCAAACTGGTCCAAACCAAAAGCAAGCTGTGCCCAGAACTATAAATAATTTCATCTGACTCAGCTTTTATGAAACTTATGCAACATACAGAAAAGGCTGGTGTCTTCCTGGGGTTTATGACTGTGTTTCCTTCAGAAACCCTGCAGACCAGTCACCACCACAGTACCCATACAAGTCCTGGAAATGAGAAACCAGTGAAGCCGTCTGTGACAGCAGAGACCTTGTCTATGGTCAGGAGCTTGGGTGCTATCACAACAAAACCAATAATGAAGTACAGCTGCACAAAAGCAAACCTACACATAAGGCCTTGAAATAGCAGAGCAGTGAATGAAAAAGCAGGAGGATCAGGGGAGAAAGGAAAGGAGAAGCCCAGCAAGAGGGACTTCTGTAATCCAGGCTTTGCTGATGGAAGCTGAAAGGAGGTACTGGTTTCCTGTCTGGTACCAATATAACTAGGTATGTTTGTATCTGAATACAAAGTTGAACCTACGTGTTCAAGACGTAACTTTGCCTGCCTCATGCTCCTACGTGGGAATAAACCAAACAGCATGAGGCTATATGATTTAAAGAGATGATCACACTTCCCCTTATTTTGCCTTAACACCCTGCAGCTCCAAAAATGCTTCCCCTTTGTGTGTGTGTGTGTGTGTGTGTGTGTTCAACTTCTTGCCCTGGTGCTTGGAGGAGGGGGAATGTGACTTGGCCGCACATGCACCGAGGAGCTCCAGTTGTCCTGCCAGCATATCAGACCTGCAGCCCTCCGGCTGTACATGCCCCAGGGAGATGTCTTCTGACAGGAGGGATGTTTTCATAAACACTGCGCCAAAGCATAATCAGGATGCAGAGACATCCGAGTTACTCATCCTGGCTTAAACACCACAGGATGTCTCAAGTGAAGTGTAGGCTGAAATACAGGCTTAAACTATAAGTTTGGGGATTCTGGCATTAGGTTACTGGCAACAGAGAGATCCAACACAAAATGACCAAGTAGATAACCCCAAATGACAGCAGAAAAACTACCAGATGGAGTTGTCTGTTCCCAAGGGGTTTTGGCATCACTAGTGGCAGACCATGACTAGGCTTTATTATGACAGTATCAGACCACAGAAATTATGGTCATAGGGGGAACAACATCTATTTTTATTTTTCCCATCTGTGGGGGTTTTCTCAGCTCTTTATAAAATTTTGAAATCAAGAAGCTTGTATTCTCCATTTTCCTACCAGTGCAGCTTCTGATTCTGAGAACGGTCCCCAAATGGGGAGCACTGAAAATGAGATGTGAAATGAGACTTCAGGTTTCACATTAGAATTAGAAATTATGAAGGGCAGTTAGCTCACCCTCTCCACTTTCTATGCAGGACAAATTCACTCCCTCTGATTTTCCATGTTTTCAGTGCTGTTTGCTTAATCTGATGGAACAGGTCTTTTACTAGGAGGTTAAAACATTGTAATGTGGTTTACCAGGAAGCAGATAAAATATATTTAAGGAACATAAATATATCTAAATCCCTTAATCTAAGCAAGGATTTTAGTATCCATTCTATATAGAAGGTTGCAAGAGATTTATTTGAGCAGCCATTCTAATGCATGTTAATAGTTGGTGTAATAATGGAAATGAGAAGGAAACTGGAAGACAACAACTGTGACAGTTGTGACAGTGAAAATAATTCTGCACTGAACATTAAGGCTGAGCAAAGGGAAAGGAAACAGAGAAGTCAGGAAGGTGATAACAGCAGAAGAAAAGAAAGATCTGTTGTTGCCTCAGAATCGGATAGTTTCTGTCATCTTTGCCACTACTCATTTCTTAGCTCATTACTCCTAGAACAAACTCCAGCTGTACTGCACTGGCTTAGCAGAGTCTTCCATAGCTATTTCACAACGTACTTCTTATCAAGTCTTTCACTAAAAATGAAGTCAAGACCACTTGGTTCAACTGACTTCATGTGATAGCTCTGTAAACTGCTGGCAGTTCGCTACCTGGGTTTGGAAGCCATAACCCTCAAACACTTCCCTGGTTGGAAGGTTTTCCTCACTTGTTTGCCTATTTTCTTGCATTCTTGCTTTGTTTCCACCCTTATGTCCAGCAGTATAATAGACACCAGCTCCTCCACAGTTGCATGACTGCTGTCGCAAGTGGTCTCATTAACATCTGCATAGAGTAGGCAGGATTATTATTTTTTGAATGCTTTCTAGTGCTGGTTTTATTTACAGCGCTCCTTATTTCAGGGATTGTTTGTAATTCCTTGTAACTGATAGTGCTACAGATGTCATACCACAGACATGATGGCAGCTGGAGGATACAATGTGAGAACTCAAACTCTTTAAAGCTTCTGCAGTAACCCAGGAAAATAATATTCATTCTTCTCCCATCCTATTCAAATATGCATATGTGGACCACTATGGCCAGATGGCATCCTTTTGCAGTGCTTATTTCTACAGGTCTTCAAGATACTTTAGAGGATATTTTCCTTAGGATCCACATCAAATGGTGTTTGCTGGACTGAACATGCTCAGCTGGCCTGATTCACTCTGATCAGATGTATGAGGTATGTTTCAATCTTTTGTTCATGAGCAAAAGCAAGTAAAAAAGAAGAGTACATCCCAGCTTATTGCTGCATCCTGCAAAGGCCTGTGCTCTGCTCTGCACTATGGTTTGTTTTGGCAGACCAGGGTGTGCGGATCTGGCTGTGGGTCATTTCCAAACACATTTGCTGTTAAGAAGGTTAGCATCTGATTCGTTCCTATCCTGAAGTCAGCTTCCCAGTATCGTTTTAGAAGCAGGAGTGAAATAAAAATGTGACCCAAGCATCATGGTGTCTTGAACAAATTTGGCCTTATGGCCAAGCTTCAGGACCTGTCCTTACCTGCATGAGGTCAAACCAAGTGGCATGCATAAAAAAACTCATTCTCTCTAGATACCAGGCCCCATCCCCAAAAGCAGGAGCCAAGCTTAGAAAGACTTCAGTTATCTCTATTTCAGAGGTCAATTGCTGTGGATTATTGAGTAATTCAATGGCTCAGACAGCATAAGACAGTGCTAGAGCCCTACATCCCCAATGTACCTGAGCAAAGAGAATTTCATCTGCTTAGCCACTGCTCAGTATGAGGTGACAGGCACTGTGCTATTGCCTAAGCTTTTTTTCATTAAGGTTTGTCGTCTATGTGTATTTGTTTGCTCAAAGCAGCAGGGTACTCAGGCTACACCTAGTTCACTCAGGCTGCATCATGGACTCATGGCATCCTTCCCCAGTAAATATAAATGAGGGGATGCTGGTGGAATAGGGAAGAGGAAGAGGTATATAGGTTGACAAGTGCTGAGGATCCAGACAGGAGTAAACAAGAGAGCTTAACTCTGTAACCTAGAATGCTACTTTTATAGCACAAATAAACAATAACAGGAACCATATTAAAAGTTGCAAGCAGGACAATGTTTTGATTCATGCAAACATCCTCAGGATGCATATATATATACACACACACACTTAAGCTTGCAGGTATGAAGGTTGCATAGATGAATGTCTAGATAGTTGTCATATGCACTTTCCTTTCAAGGATCTGAGGGATCTTTGTAGACATCAGTGAACTGCCAAAGCAAATAAATATTGAATATGCAGCTCAGCTGGGGAAATCCTGACCCTACTCTGATCAGAGATGTTGGACCAGATGGTTTCCAGAGGTCCCTTCCAGCCCCAGTGATTCTGTGAAATGGCCTAAAACAGCACAGGAAATCTGGGGTAGGGTGAGATCCCTTGACTTAATTTAAGCTTCATGCGTTTGATCTAGCCTCTCACACATTGCAAGGGATTGCTTTAAGGGCAGATTGAAGACCATAGAGCTCATCAGTGCATATCGTAACCCTTTACAGTTACGTCTGCATTTGCTAGCATGTCTCTTACTGAAGCAGTGGTTTGCTACCTTAGATACGCAACATCTGGACAGCCCTTCCATTACTATGCAGAAAGTACTTCACCTTCCCAACAGAAGATCAAGCCCTGAATTTGTTCTTGACTGCATTTTCTGTAACAGCTGAAGAAAAGTACGTTTGAATCAGTGCTTCCCTAAATGTCAGAAATAAAATACTGCTCGTGTGGAAGGGTCTAAGTAACAATGTACAGAGCAGCGTTTCCCAGAAGCCAGAAATCCACACAGTATCCCTGAATACTGAATTCTGCATGTGTTCCTCTGTCAGCTGACATGCACCAATTGTAAATTGATGTATACAACATGCAGAGAACAACCTACTGACTTTGTGCCTAAGGGGATTCATGTGTGGTACATACTCTGGAAAAATGAAATATCTAATGCTCATTAGTGCACAGGAATGTGGGGTGAAGTTAGAATCTGATGTGAGTTAAGCCTGACCAATTGATTTGTGATGCATAGAGAGAGAGAGAGAGAGGCTAAA
>JAVHNF010064446.1:0-23940 GCA_034783455.1 Micropsitta finschii
CATTGTAACTCCCGAGTATGAAATTAGATCTGCTACCAGTTTCTTTTTTCTCTTCTTCCATTCTTTTTCATATCAAATATAGCATGTACTTTAATCACCCTGTCTGTTTCTGGGCATATAAAGTAAGGGATTACCACTCTCTTTTTTTCTTTCTGTAGTACAGCTTAATAGTACAATTTAAATAGAATTAATGGTTGTGTGAAGAATTATAGCTTTATTTTCTCCTTATTTTTACATTTGGGCTCCTTTTGAATATTTACCAATGTCAGTCCTATACATCCCTATTTATATTTTAAAAATCTGATGCAATAGCATATGGCCTTTTTGTGATGAGTGTTGGACTTAATGAGTGCTTTCAAAACATTGCCTTGCTAAACACAGATAATTTTGTATTAACTTCAGGTTTCAGGAGCACAGTAAGAGTGTCTTAAATAGCTCTTTTATTGTGTCTGTCGATCACAAATATTAACTCTCAAATATTTTCTTTTTTTCCCATCAGTTTAAGCAAGTCAGTAAACTTTTTTTATAGCTGTGTCTTCATCTGTGAAATGAGACGGATGCTTGCCTGGCACATCATGGAGTAATTGAAACTGGTTAGTGCTGAGATTTAGAAATGGACTGGGAGAACATGGAAAGACACAAATGAGATCGAATTTGATTAGTTTGAATAAAGGGATCCAGTGGTGCATGTGGCTTAAAGAGCTGAAATTGCTTGCTCTGTGCTCACCAGCATGGTGAAGTCCTTACAGGGGTATGGGAAGCCCCTGTGCTATGAATGATGGAGAAGATTCAGGTTCCATTATGGAAAATTGAGTTACTTGGAGATGTTCACCCAAGGAGGCAGCAGGCAGTGCTTGTTGTATGTGTGTTTTGAGTTAGCATATCTGTCGTGAGTTTATCTGGGGAGAGAGTTAGAAAATGGCAGGGGTAGGGTGAATACCTATGGTGTGTAGTGCTGAAGAAAGAAGATCACTTATGGGCAGCTGTAGGATTCCCATTTGCTAGAGTTGAAATGGACAAGGGGCTAAGGTGCCAATTTCTGTCTCCTAGCACAGGTGTGAGTAGGGCCATTTCTGGATGCAGTCATTTGTTGAGGAAATAACTGATTTTGTTTCTGTGTAAATTAGATTTCATGTTTGAAAATAACATGGGCGTATGTCTAGTCCCTGCTTATTGCAGGTAGGTTTAAATAGGGAATTATATTTTTGGCATTTAGCTGACCAAACAGAAGAAAGAGCATGCTTTGATGCTTGTAAAAGAACAAGTTGTTCTTGCTGTTGAGAATAATCTGCCTTTTTCATCTGAAAATGAAGCTAGTTAAAAAAAAGTCAAAGCATACACAATACATCTGCTGCTAAATATTCTTTGCTTTAAATGAATATATTTATTCACTGATTTATCTTCAGTAAAAATTTAGGGATTATAATGTGATGAAGCTGTGAGGGACATGGATGTAATGAATCCTGGAAGCTTAGGTGAGACTATGGAAAACTTAAATTTCCTTATACTATTGAGCTCGCAGGGCCTGCAGACTATGACTGGTAAAGAACAATAATTGTTTTTTCCATAATGCTGATTTGCAAAAATATTTTCATGTCTTTTTAAATAATAATGAAAAGCTTTGAGTATTCACAGATATCCTTGTTTAAGAGCAATCTAAGCTTCTGTAATATGTGTAGTCTTCTGTGATCCTGTTCTGTGATTGTGGGTAAGATAAAAGCAGCATTTGTTGATGTTGTATGCTTTGCCTAACCATGGCCTTGCATGTTTTTAGTGAAAAGTGTGAACGCTTGAAATGTTGGAATTTCTTTTAAGCAGCAGCACTCTGGGATTTTGTTTCCATTCTCTTTAATCTGTGTGAATCTGTCTAAACAGCTATGCTGACATGGCAGTCATCATACAGATGTTTACATTGTGCTGCAGAATAGAGGAAAGCTCATGGAAAAATGATATGTTGAGATTTGACACACAGGTATGAGTGGTTTCAGGATGCTGAGCATCCCTTGTTTCCTGGAGTTGTCTGATATAACAGTTGTGACATTTTTCTCCCATGTGAAACTTGTTGCTGTTAGCTATGCTTTTTTGGCTTCCAGAGATGTTTAATGAAGCCTCCTCTTTAATAACCCATGAGAGATATAGCAAGATCAGAGTGGAGCAGAGCTGCCTGTTTATCACTTTCCTAGCAGGGAAAGTCACGGATGCCTTGCTGCCTGCTGTGGCTCACATTGGTGATTTGCCTGTGACCTTTCCTGTGAAAGCTGCTGTATTTGTGTTCGTAAGTGTAGTTTTTGCTCATGCTTAATAAAGGTAGATTCCTTGATGCTGTTGGCACAATTCTGTACTTGAGGGCCCTCAGCTGCACTGATCTGGTCATAGTTAAAACGTAACAAGCTCCTGCTTGTTTGCTCACTTGCTGCCCAAAAGGCTTGGTGAAAACTTGTGTATTTCGTGTTAGGCATATCTTATACTCGGGATATAACTTTTGTTTCAAAATGGAGCAGGGCAATGTGGTGGAATACATCATGACCTTTAGGACAGATTTGTTTCAGTGTGGAACATTATGTAGAAAAAACCTCATAATTCAAAAAAAGAAACAGGGCATCCAGGTGCAAGAAACTGTGTCTGCTGTGTTTTATAATCTAAACAGGTGCGTGTTAAGAACTTGATCTAAAGATTTGGAAAGCTTCCCTTCCTCTATTTTGAGGTATTTAATCTTTTTTTTTTTTCCAGTGAAAACAGCAATAAACTTATTGATTGGATGAATCTTCCAAATCTGTTTACATTACCATTTTAATTGGAAAATGAATGAAAACCTGTTTTAACCAGGGGCAAGAGCAGATATGAAAGAAGTAACAATCCTCAGAGGGACTCCATCCCTTACTGGAGTGGCCTTTGGTATGCCTTTTGGCAACACATATAAGTTATTCATATAGAAAAATTCTAATGATAACCATTCAGTGCTTCTTCAGTCATGTTCTTCTGAAAAACAAGAACTTCTAAAAACCTGGTAGGTTTTGAGACCAGATTTTGACTGCTCTAAATGAAAAGTTGCTGTTAGATGTACTTGTAGCTAATAATGAGAACTCATGAGCGCCTTCCAGTGATCACAATTGTTTTATAAACAGTCTAGTCTTGCTTCTGTAAAAATTAATGAGAGTTTTGCTACTGGCTTTGGTGCAAGGCTATGTCTCTTTAATTATTTGAGCTTCACTGAAGCTTGGTAGTAATTGTAAAGTTAATGCACAGGTGCAGTCAGAAAAACAGACATGAAATCCTGGCCCCATGGAAATTAGCTGACTTCTATTGTGGGTTTCCTCACAGAACTTTTTAATAACCTACTCAACCAAGATAACTGCTGTTCTGTAGTTTTCTCTGTTTGTAAAGTGGAGGAAATGATACCATAAATCACAAGGTGGTCATGGGGCTTCGTGTATAAATAATCTCTAATGGAGTGTTAGATTGTTTTGGTTGAAGCATGATGTCGATATGTATATAGGTTATTGAGTCTCTTGTAAATAATAGAGTTGTCTGTTCCCTATATATTAATTCACTAGTGGAAACATAGCAGAGAGAAATCTTTTACTAGGAGAAGGCATATTTAAGCAGGTACCAATTAATTCTCCTGAGGTACCTGTAGCTGGATGGCTGTTTCACACAAGGGCGTTTCCTCCTTGATGATCCTGATGGTGGTTTTCTTTGTGTTTTTTTTCACCTACTGCAGGAAATTAAAGAATCATGGCCCTGGTTTCATAGTGAGTGCACACAGTGCATGCTGTGTTCCTTTGTAGTAAATACCACGCCGTCACAAGCTAACGATGAGAGGTTACGTTGGAAGTGTTGCATCACATCTCTCCTGTCAGAAATGAACAGAGATGCGGCAGGCGTGGTGGTGGATATCCCACCAGTGGTGTGCTGCTCAGAGGTGGGTGTTTAACCTGCCCCTTGCTCAGCGCCTGGTTCAGGACCTCCTCTGAGCTTAAAGATCAGTCATAGGAGTTTGAGTGATCCTTCAGAAGCTTCAGTCAGGGCTTCCCTCAGCGTGTGGTCAGACATCGTCCTCCCATGTCTCACCACAGCCATTCTCTGTGGCTTTGAAGACGGGAGGTTGAGGGAAGTCCTGATCGATTTTGCTGTACAGGTCTGGGAATTAGTATGCAAGTCATGAGACCCACAGGAATCATCAGCCAGCCCTTTTATCTCTTTGATGACTTTCTGTGGCAGTGTTATGGAGCAGTGCTGTGGTGAGGCCTGTATATTCTGCAATCCTGAAAGACACAAGAAGGGTTTTCAGTATCTGTTTAATTAGCTTTAATGTACAGTCAATAAGCAAAGGCAAAACCAAATGAGAAATACAGGTGTTGCAAAGATTTGTGGCAATGATGTATTATATTTAGAAGAAGACAGTAGAAATTTCTGCAAAGTGATTACTTAACATAGGCTGTAGGCTGGCAGCAGCCTAAGAAAACCTATCTGTGAATGGAATGGTGTCTCCTCCACTGCTACAGTCCCACCTTCCCCTCTCTGCTCATCCATTTTAGTAAGCAGACAGAAACAAAACCCATGGGATAACAGAAAAACAAGATTATTTTCTGTTGGGTAAGTGGCTCAGGAGCAGAAGGCTGGCATGCTGGCAGACAGCAATTAGATGGGCTTCAGCTGCATGAAATTGTGGCCTCAGGGCTTCCCTCTGCTTCATTTCACAGCTCTTAACTAGCCAGTCTTTGCTGTGACTGGAGTGGGGCTGGGGAAGGGGGTAAGTGCCAGCACAGCTCCTGGGAATGCAGTGGCTAGACCTGTGCCTCAGCAATGGCTTCTACCTTCTCTTGAGCTGGTCAGTCTTCCTCTGCTTTGAAGAGACTTGGCTGGAAAGCAAAGAAAATTTGGGGCGTCATTTGAGCAAAATCTTGGCATCAGTGCCCGATGCTGTGCCCTCCTTGCACTGGCACGTATGTGTGTGATTGCATGGGGAAGCAGATAGAGTGAAAAGCCAACTGTATGTTGGGCCACATCAAAAGGAGTGTGACCAGTAGGTTGAGGGAGGTGATTCTCCCCCTCTGCTCCACTCTTACGAGACCCCACTGTGGTACCATGTTCAGCTCTGGGGACCCCGATACTAGAGGTACCTGCTTGAGCAAGTTCAGAGGAGGGCCATGAAGATGATCAGAGGGCTGGAGCAGCTCTGCTATGGGGACAGGCTGAGAGAGTTGGGGTTGTTCAGCCTGCAGAACAGAAGGCTCGGGGGAGACCTTAGAGCAGCTTCCAGTACCTAAATGGGACCTGCAAGAAATCTGGAGAAGGACTTTTTACAAGGGCATATAGGGATAGGACAAGGGGAAGTGGTTTTAAACTGAAAGGGTTTAGATTAGACATTAGGAAGAGATTCTTTATTATGAGGGTGGTGAGATGCTGGCACAGGTTGCCCAGAGAAGCTGCGGCTGCCCCATCCCTGGCAGTGTCCAAGGCCAGGTTGGATGGGGCTTTGAACAACCTGGTCTAGTGGAAGGTGTCCCTGTCTTTAAGGACTTCCAACCCAAACCAGTCCGTGATTCTATGATTTTTCAGCCGAATCAGTTCCTTGGGCCTGTTTGCTGCTGAGGCAGCAGCAATCCCTGTCACAGTGCAGGGCAGTCCCTGTCCAGCAATCCTGGGCAGGAGTGGCTGTGGGTGGTGGCTGCTGAAACAGTGCTGCCACCAGACTTTGGATTGCTGCTTACATACAGCTTGTGCTGCTCTAATGCTTGCTTTAATTTGGTTTGGCTTCCCTAGAGAAAGTCATTTGTTATGAAAACTTAAATGTAATAACATTGCTTGTCTAATTTCTCCCTTATTAACTGTATGATGTGCCATAGGAAAGTGGAAGGTTCCATTTTCCCCCCCAAGAATGTTGGATTTCAGTAACCCATGAGGCTGTGTTAGTGCTGCATCTCTATCCCAGTAAGCCTGCACTGAAGCGTTTGTTCAAGTTGTAAAGGAATGTTCATTTCCAGTTAAGTTTTCACATTTGTGTTTTAATAGGAGTACTTAAATATTTCAAAGTACTTTGTGCAGATCTTTTTGGAATACAGCTTTATTATTTTGTTAAAGCTCAGTGCCACTGTGAGTTGCTTTAGGAAGGTGACCCATCTCCCTTGTTTTTTTTTTTTAAAGCAAATGCATTCATTTAGTTGTAGATCAATGGTAGATCTATTTTTTTTTTTAACACATATATGAAGCTGAAGAGAGGGAAGAAATAAATATGTGGAGTTGCCCTGGTGTTCAAGAAGCTTACTACAAATGCATTTACTGATGCCTTAGATATTGGTAATTGAAATGCCCTCCCCTTACAAATATATTTGTTATCTGTTCACTTTGGCACACATGGGCCAAATTAGCATTCAATGAGAACTATATTAATTACAAAAACCTGACAATATTGGTCTTCATGTTTCCCATTATAATTATGGGAAATACATGATCTTATTTGCAGTAGTGGTTGGCTACCCATGTATGTAGTAATTATAATTGTTACAAAGAAGTAAACCAAACAGATCTTTTCTGATGCTACATGAATTCCATTGGGAATTGGTAACAATTGCAATGAACATGCATTTTTGAAGAAGATTAAGTAAACAAACAAAAAGATAAAAGGTTGGTTGGCAAGCTGACAACTTGCTAGAGTTTCTGCTGACTTCTCCGAGTTTCCACTGTGATCTCCTTCCTTTGAAAACAGGACGAATGAGTTCAAAATTATCTGCCTGTGCTGTCTAAATTGGCTGCTTTTTACTGTCACAGTAAATGAATTTTGATTTAAGAGATGCTTTGAGCAAAGGTGGTGACAAATTTATGCTCTGCAAAGCTTTACCTGGTGACCTGAGTCTCTAGGCTTGGAATTATTCTATATTTAGAAAGGAACAATTAATATAGTTAGGAGCAAGTGAGGTTTTTTATTACAACTGCATAGCATTTATGATTATGCAGATAAAGGATGCACTTTGGTTTATGGATGAAAGCTTTACACTTGTTTTCTTCTTTTTTTTTTTGGTGTGTATAAAAGTTAGGTCAGAGTCCAAGTGCACAGATTCTAACCTAGGTAAGTGTCCTTTTGATTTCATAATGTATTTTAAATCAAGCGTAAATAACAACAGAGAATGCTGCTGAGTAAACTTAGCTCAGTGAATGCTTGGGAGAACCGTTTTAACAAAGTACATAGTAAGCCAAGGCAAAGACTCTCAACTCCTTGCATTTTAAGCAATACAAGTGAAGTGAACCTTTATGTGGAAGTCTTTAAAATTCAGATTTACAATACAGTCAAATCAACATCAGTGTTCTCACGCTTGTGTGCTCCATATGGAGGAGACTTATCAAGTGAAGTATATGTAATAAGATTCTTAGAATGTTTTATGTATGCCAGAGGCAGCATATCTTTTTGTTAGCTGCTTTGTATATAGGACTTTACCTACTGGGTGGGTTTAAATAGTGTGCAATATATAAAAGGAATGGAAAATATATATGTATAAATAAATATAAGCAGATAATCTGATGGGAGTAATTTCCTGCAAAGAGAAGATGCTGACTTAATACACTCTGTTCTTCCACATTGTTGTGTTGTTTTTTTTTTCTTTCCATGTGTTTGTGTGCTTTACAGAACAGCAAAAAGCCTTTAATAAAGTAATTTGAACTATAAATTGCTTTCATATTAAAGTAGATTTAAGAATTTAATATCATTTATAAGAATGATGAGCTTCCAATTATATTTTCTTTCTTAGTGGCAGTTAAAACAGTTTCATTTATATTAGCCAAAATGTGCAATTATAAGTTTCTTATCTGTTGCTAGTAGCTCTTCTACTTGATGTTTTGGTTTGGAGTAAGCATGAAGTTTGGGCTTTAATTTAGGGTCTCGAAATATTTTTCACCTTAATTTTTTTAGCAAGGAGACTTTTCAGGTCCTTGATTGTAGATTTTATCTGGCTTAGGTCACCTTTCTGCAAAAGCTGTTTTAAAGCAGGAAATTGCTACACTTGGGAAACTGAAAAATTTGTATTTCTTTCAGGACTAGTACAATGCTCGTGAAAGTTTTGATGAATGTGTGTGTCAACACGGTGCAAGCATGGGTAAAGGGGATGTTTTATTGCTGTGCAGTTTGTTCAGATACCATATGCATTTGCTACCTTGGTAATACCCATATCGGAGCAGGTAAGGGTGAGAAGAGATGAGAGAGATGCAAAGAAAGCAAGGCGGCTACAACGACTGGCAGGGAACATGGCTTTCCCTGTGCTGCTCCGTGCTCTGCTCTGGCTGGAGGGGTGGCCAGGTTGCCCATCATGCAGGGAGGTTGGCCTCTGCAGTACTAGGAGAGGCACTTGCTTCCCATGTGGAGTCTGTAAGCATATCCCATGTGTCTTCTATAGCCTGTAGTTTCTTCTGTAGTCCAGATTTAAAAACCCTGGAATTCCTCAAGCCCATTGTTCAGTAAGAGGACAGACTGGTTTTACATGCAGTGTGTAGGGCCAATATTGCACAGTCCAAGAGTTACAAAAAAGTGTTGGTATGCATTAAAAAAAACCCATACATATGACCGAGTTTATATTAATGCTTTTACGTGAAAAGTTGTTTTAGGAAAAGAGTTCATATTGCATCGAATCCAGGTTTAAATAATGAAGTCCAAGATTCTCTAGTTACTGATGAGTTTCGTACATGGTGCTATTGTAATTTTTGGAAGAGAAGCAGTAGTGACTTCATTCGAATCCAGGGGTATGGCTTTTTTCCACCATCTCCTAGAACTGCTCTAAGAGGAACACATGTACTCTGTATCCCTCCACAAAGCTAGCAAGGGTCCGCATTTACGAAGCCCATATTGAAATGTGCTAGTCCTTCTCAAATAATTAAAACTGAATCGCCAAGGAAAAGGGCCAGTCAGGCTGACAGTTCCTAGGAACATTCTAGGCCTTAGTACCAGAAATCTGTTCATTATATTTATGTAAGCTTCCCCCAGAAGGGAAGAAACAAGCAGTGCAGTGCTGTGTTAGCATAGCCATTCTGTCTAGTGCTTCTGCAGTTTGGAACAGAGCAATTCCCTGCTGATTCCCCCTGTAGAAATGTGTTGATATTGTGACTGATCACCCCCAAGAGAAATAATGTGTAAGGGGGATTGGTGATGGGAGGATGAAGGAAATGGTGGGAGGATGGAGGGGAATGCTAGTTTCATAAAATCACCAGCAGGTGGTAAAGGGAGACTTGTTTGAGGTAATTTTCAAACCAGCAGTGAGGAGGTTGGCACAAATGAAGCTTCTGAGGGATGGGAGGTTGAAGCATGAAGGTTGATGGGCACAGTGCAGTTGGACAGGGGAAGCAATGATCTGTATGGCCACAGGCATTTTCTCTCAGGGGCACAGTTCCCTCTTTGCCACATCAGGCAGGCTTGGGCACCTAAGTGTCAGGGGCAGTAGGTGTCTGAGAACTCCAGCTTTGATTGCTACAGCTCTCTGTAGAAGAGCAGGTTTTACCTCCACTGGAAGCTTGATTTTGGTGTCATTTCTATGCATAGACTCACACGCTTGTGCTAGAGGCTGGCTGTGTTCAGGGAGCAGACTGCTTGCTGCACTGGTGTCATGAGGGTGAAGCTGACAAAATCTGTATCACTTGAGGTTCATTTATAGGCAAGGGCTTGTCCGCAGCTGTGGTGGGTAAAGGAAACCATCCAATATCTTCCTGACCCCATGACAGGGAGTATTTGGGCCATGGAGCATTTTCCCCAAATGATGGTAAAGAAACGTTGGGCTGTTTCTCAGAGGCAGAGGTAGGGCCAAACTGCTGAGAATACAGAAAATGGAATATAATAAAAACCAGGCTGAAATGACATCATTCTTTTCTGTTTCACAAGCATGCACTGCATGTGTGGACAGTGCGCAGATGTTTTGCTTTGATAACTTGCAGTGTAGGTTTATGGCCTTGGAATGTTGGTAATTAGAAAGGTTGGTTTTATTTTTGACTGTATGAAATTCTGGGGAAGCATGTATCAAACTTTAACTTACATCTCTGCAGTATTCAGGGTGTTCTAGTCATAATAATCCACTACTTTAAGTACTTAGCATTTTAAGTATTTTTTATTACTCTTCCTCCTCCTTTTGTAGTCACTAATTGTTTCCAGACATTTTTTCACCATGATGAAGACCTTTGCTGATGTTTTCTTTTTGTTTTCTTCTTTAAGTGCAATATGTAAGGAAGTGTTTTGATCCCATCCTCTTGCTAGAAGGTCTGAGCAGTAAACTTTGAACACATCATGTTTTTTGCCATCAGGATTTCCTGCCAACAGTGTCCGATACCACAAAGAAGAAAAAAAAGGTGAAATCTCTGGAGGGCTTTTCTAATGGTTTGTCTTAGTTTATTGTTGTGTTCCAGACTAGACTCTATTGTGTCTAAGAACAGGATTGAATCTGCTGATTGCTAGAGAACAGCTTTGCTAGGTGAACATAACACATTCCATAGGTTTCTCCCTTTTATGGTCTTGGCTACAAACAGTTTTTTAGCTTCAGTATAGTTTAGCAAATATAGTCTGCTTTTAAATAGACATTCAACATATGTGTGTCTGCTTTAACAAAGGGCCAACAAGCCATAGATCAGATTAAAAAAATCATTTTTCACTTTGACAATATAATCCTACTAAATGGAGTTTATTTTTCCTTGTATGTCTTTTCTTTTGTTTGCCAAAGTTCCTGTTATTTAATATTATCCCCAAGTTTCTGAAGAACTTCCCAATCAAATCACCAGGACCCTATTTTGGTATTTGTATTGATGGAGGCAGAAATGCTGTAAATCAAGTAGAAGAGGGAATTAAGCAGTAATATAAAGGTAGTGGAGAATGGTAGCTGTAGCAGGCTGCTTCAGCTATGGGCCACCTCATTTACAGTAGTGCATAGCTTGTGTTTCTTTACACAAGATTTGTGTTTTAGAGCAGTGTAGGAGATCGATAAAATGGGATAAAAAATTCATTTTATATCATATGAATATGGCTGTGCTGAGTTCTCAAGAAAACCCCACACCAAACCCACAAAACAAACCCAAACCCAAAACTACAACCAACCCAAACCAGCAGCAACAACAAAAAAACCCAAACCAAAATCAACCCATGTTCAAATGCTCCATACTTGTAAAATCTTTGAAGACAAAGAAGCTTTAGGTTAAAGGCCTTTTGTGGGGTAGGAAAATACTTCCCTCTTCCATCCTGAAATTGTGGCATCTCTCCTGTGGGCAGAGGGTCATCTTTGTCCTTGTGATGGAAACATCAGCTCTTGTTTTGCCCACTATCTTTTTTTTCACATCCCCATTAGTAAGCTCATGTGTTGTCCAGCACTCCAGTCGTTGTCTTCTTTTGTGTTGCAGAAGCATGTGACATTTGTTGTAACTGTTCTAGACTATTATTTAGTTCTAATTCTAAAACATTGTACGATTCCAAGGTATTAAGGCTCATTTTGAGTAACCGACTCTTCTGCATTGCGTATCTCTTGCCAGCTGTCTGTTCATTTCATCATAAAACCAGAAAAAGCAATCTGGGTTAACCACTCTTGTTTTTAAAAATATTTTCAATGTACTCCAGTGTATCTAGTCAGTCATCAATGCTGTTTCTTTCTCACCCTCTTTAATATATTGGCTTTAGTTTTCTCTAAGAAAGGACAAAAGGACAAAATGTCTGTATTGGCAGTGATACAGGCCACTTGGCTAAATCAGACATGTTTCATCTTTAGGTATGAAGTGTTAAACGTTGATTTGGTTCCTTCTTTTTCTGAGAACAAAAGCAGCTTTTTTTGGAAATTGATCTGCAACCTGGAAGTAAACTGTCTGCTAGAGGAAAACAAGGAAACGTAAACAACAAAGTTTTCAGTAAGTACTTGTTTAATCTTTCACACCAAGCAGTATAAAAATCGGTTTGCTCATGTGTTGGTGAACTGGCTTCAAAAGGTGGCAGTGATTGAATTTTTGGTTTAATTTGTTTTGTCCTAAATTTATTACTGATGCCGGAAGAACGAAACAGGAGAGGCAGAAAATAGATGAAGTCTTGTGATAGTAGTTGATAGCTGGGTGGAGGCATTCATGGGGAGCTGCCTGCTCACCTTTACACACACCCAGCTTCAGGTGATTGAGAAAGAGATTTCTTTAAGACAGAGCTGGTGAAGAAGGGGAAGGAGGTAGACATGCTAGGGGTGATCACATTCTGGTCATCTCAACTGTTGCTTACTTTGTGCTTAAAAAGACCCTATGAAGTTACCCCTTTTAAGAATGGGAGCTTTTAAAGATGAAGTTGTGGGGGTTTGGTATTTTTTCTTTGTTGTTTTGGAAAAGTTTGAAATGTATCATCAATGAATCATCAATGATGAGAGCTGTTAAGAATCAAGATCAGATTTTCAGTAAACTCTTTCATTAAAATAAGCATTGTTGGACAAGAACTTTGTTTCTTTAATTAGCTTTTGAGTGAAATAATTTTAGTAACTTATGTTTATGTTTGGCTGTGAGTTTTCTGGGAGGAGAGACTGTGTTAGTGGTTCATACTTGCTAAAGTCTTTACTATATAGAAAGCTTTTTTACTTATTTTCATATAGGTGCTGCTTCAGATCTTGCTTCTCTTCTAACACTTGGGATCTTGCAGTATTTTTGTTAGTAGGCTTGTCCTAGCTACTTAGTGGTGAGCAATTACTTAGTAAACTGCTTTCACTACTAAGGGTGTGCACCCAATTATTCAATAATGAAAGCCTGTATTTTTCTTGCTTCCACCCTGATGAGGCATTAGCTTGACAGAAATGGCATTAAAACTATTGAATGCAAACATTCAGCACCCTCCCCAGGAAAGCATCACTTATCTTGCTTTGACTGCATTCCTGCAGTGTAACTGCTTTCATTACAGAGAATTTGGCCTAAGATCTTCCCACCTGTAGAAGTGTGTTTAACCAAAGCACTCAGAATCTTGTGCTTACCCCCCAAAAATAACGAAATATGAAAATAAAAATGATTATTTGTAATAGCTCTTTTATGGTGTTTGGGTTGTGCAAATTTCCCCCATCCCTCAATTTAAGTTTAGAAATGTTCTCTTTTCTTTGAAGATAAAAGATGAGACTCTCACCCAGATAAGTGACTCCCAAGAACTGGGATGTGGGAAGCAGCAGTACAAACATGATTCACCCTGAATTTTGCAGAAACTGGCAGCACTGTGAAAGGCAATGTATGCATGGTGTTTCCCCCCACATCCCGTATGTAGAGCAGCATGGTTGCTCTGTGCTACCTTGCCTTCCTTGGCTCAGTTTCCCACTTGCACTATCCTGGGAAGCTGTGCATGGAGAGGGAATGATACGAGAGAAAGTGTTTGATGAGGTTAAAAATACTTTCTCATGTGTCTGTGTGTGGCTCTGACTAAGTGTCCATCACTGTAGAAAAAAGCAGTCATTATGGAGAGTTTGTGGGATGAGAAGGGAAGGTATGAAGGAGGCCAGCCTTCCCGCAAGGAGATGCAGACCCAGTTTTGCAGGCAGAACCTGTAGGACAACTGCAGATGAACCTCTGCTGAAGACATGCAAAGACAACAGCACCCCTGAGCTTAAAACTAGCTGATGGTGCCTAAAGGATGAGTATCTGTCCAGTGGACCTGCTGCTGAAGACTAGGAGTGCATTTCAGGTTGCATCTTGAACTGGTTTTCCAGGAAGGGGGGTGCGCATGTGTTGCATGTTTTGGCTGGGGAGTGAGATTGTGTCACCTCCGCTACAAGACAATGACATCTCTTTTCCATCAGGGCTGAAGGGCCAGCAATGCCTGTCCTACCCTCCGTTCACATGAATGACTTTTTTTTCTCTACTCCATGCTTGCCGCTCTAGCACAGAAATGTATTTCCTGCCCTGTGTTGTAGTGGCTTTCTGCAGGAAGGTCTGTAGGTGAAGGCTTCCACTACAAACACGATTTAAAAAGCAGTGTTGAAAGCCAAGCAGCAGGCATCAACATTGCCAAGGGGGCCTAAAGTTAAAAATTTGTAAAGGAAATCAGGTTCACTGGAATTACGTTGGAAATACGCTTCTAGTTAATTTCAGCAGGCTGCCCTAACTAACTGTGATGTCAGTAGTTGGCTGACAATGCAGAAATAACCTATGAACTAAAGGAAGAGTTTACTTCGGAAGACAGCTCTTACATTATTTACCTTGGCTTCATCCTCTCCTGAACTGGGGAGAACATAACAGTGTTTCCCTCTCTTGATCCCTGTCTTGGCTGGTTGCTGAGGTGCTTTGGATATAATGAAACCTTCTTAGCACAGGAGAAAACTTGCAGCATAGCAAAGCTGATTGCCAAACCTAAAAATAAAAAAAGAGTGTGCGTCCAGTAATGACCTTCCTGTGATCTTGGATACCAACCATACTCCTCCTGTGTTGTGGCAATGACTTTTCCACACATTTTCAGGAAGTGTTTTGAATTTTTTTTGGTGACATAATTCACATCAATGTTCTAAGCACTCTCTTTGCCCAGCCCTGATCTCAACCCACTATGGAGTTTCTTTGGTAATTTTTCCTTTGTTGAAAACTACCAAAGACTTCAGGCATCACTTTCCCATACATAGTGACAATAAAGCACTATTTGGAAAAACAAAAACAAAAAACAACAACCAAACCACCCCCCAAAAAAACCAACCAACCAACCAAAAAAAAAAACCAACAAAAAAAACCACAACAAAAAAACCCAAACACCTCTGCAAACAGATTTTCCTCCAAAGAAGAGTTCTGTTTGAAACTGAAAATCAAAGCTTCTTGTTTTGTTTTTGAGGTAAATAATGAACAGGGATCCAGGCAAGCACTCTGCTCTGGCCTTCTTATTAATACCCTGAATTGTCCAAAGAGAAACAAATTTGAGAGTTTGTAAAAGCCCCTGGACAGATGTAGCCTTGGGGGCATGACTGATGAACCTGACACACTTTGCTTCTGAAGAAGTTCCCATTCTTTCAGTGCTTATGTCCATCTACCTCCTTCAGCTTGCTGTCCCTTTGGCTGTGCTGACACAGCTGTTTTGGGGCCATAAATTGGCCCACTGCAGTGATCTAGATTAAATATCAGCATTCCATCCCTGGCAGTGTTCAAGGCCAGGTTGTATGGAGCTTTCAGCAAACTGGTCTAGTGGAAGGTGTTCCTGCCCATGGCAGGGGATCACAACTATAGATGATCTTTAAGGTCTCTTCCAACTCAAACCGTTCTGTAATTTCTGAATGTGGTTGCACTGGTTCCCAGGCAGTCCCTGAAGCAGCTGTGCTTGCACAGGAACAAGCATTCAAAGGACAAGGAAAGATGGGAACTTTATTCTCTGGCTTTACTTGATAGCAAAGGAAAAGGTTGCCTTGTAATGACCCCCACATGAGGGTAGACCCTGTTGACTACCTGCGAGGGTGGGCTGCACGCACTCTTCTGAGGGCTCTCATAAGTTTTTCTTCTGAGATACTCTCAGTGACAGCTAGAGCAGGCCAGAATTTGAGGGCCATAAAGTAGCTTTGTCTGTTGGTTTAGGTTTCTTACAAGTGTCTAAAAAGTGGCATTGTTTTTCCTCTATTTTTTTTTTAAGAGAAACCATGCAGGATACTAACGCAACAGCTAACCTGTGTCTTTTAAGATGGCCCATTCACTGCTGAAGGATACGTGCAGGTTCCATATATTTTAGCCAAGATGTGATTTCTCCCCCCACCCTGAGTGTTCTTTAGAGCTGTCAGTCTGTTGCCTTTTGCTGGCCCTAAACTAAACAGAATAACTCAGGATCCTGTAACCAGAGCAGCCCTTCATAAATGAAGGTCAGTTGGGTGCAGTGCTGTAACAACAGCCTGTAGACACAGCCTTAAACCAAAGCATCTTTTGTCAAGCAGAGGAATATCAACTGCACTAAGAGTTCCTGAAAGTGGGTGGTTTCTGCCGCCAAGCTCAGTAACACTTTGTCATAATGAAAAAACAATACTGTCTGCAAGTGAAGATTGAAAGCGTCTCCTCACATCTGTTTTTCTAAGCTTGGGAAAAGGTGCTATTGGATGAGAGGAGCAAATCCTGCTGTGGCCATGCTCGTACTTGAAGGAAAAGCTTTAAATGCCAGCAAATGCCAAGGCGTCTTTCATGAAGTTAGTTTTAATTTATTTTTAGACGTGATTAATAGTTACTGCAATATTTGCCTTGCACATTTTTTAATGGAATGCTTTAAAAAACTCGTTTAATATGTGATCCCTTCTGTGTAATTGTGCTTTCATACAATGTCTTTGGTGAGAATGAACTAGCAGAGTTTTACCCAGAATTGTTTGGAAGACACCAGTGTGGAAAGCAGAGATGAGTCACTTGCCTTGGAGCAAAAAGAGCTAGTGATTAACCACAGAGCATGGTATTATCTCTATGCCAAAGCTGGCTGAGAAAACCAGCATGTTTTCCACTCTGCTATTTCAGGAAGAAAAGTAATGTGGAGAAGTGTTGGCTATTTAAGCAATCTTGATAATCTTGGCAACTTGAGGAGTTTTAGAAACGTTAGCATGGGAGGCATGTGAATCAAAAGAAGGTGGTAGTTCCCATCTAGAAACGATTGTTATTTTTATTTGATGAATAAATACATATGAAACATTCTCCTTGTTTGTCAGTGGACTCCTCCAGGTGAATAAAACTGGTTGCGTAACAAGAATGGGGTATGTGATAGAGCACATGTGTAGATACAGAGTATTTCTGCATAAATGTATTTTCTGTGTAATCCCATGTGTCCATATTCATATTTCTTTAAGAATCTCTATATGGCATAAGTTTCTACTGCTGGCAGTTTACCAGGGAATATTTATTGCAAGTTAAATAATAAATCTCTCTTACTTCTCAATGTCCTTTGGTTTCCATTTGCATTTAGTGCAGTAAAGTTCATGTTGATGAAGGTGGCTTGACTTTACAGGCTGCACTAGGTGAAAACACAGCAACTAAATCTTCATTTTGATTTCTTCGCAATAAAAATCTATCTTTTAAACCGTATATTGAATATTTTATTTTGAGGATGTGCTTTATTTAAATTAGTGTGACATTTCTCTTTACATCTAGTGGCTTTTACTTTTGCTCACAGAGAGAATACAGTAAGAAAGGGGTTAACTTTCATTTTTGGGTCCTACTTCTTTTTCTCAGCCCTCGCCTCCTGAAAGAAGTAAATATGTATTGCTATTGTGGGGCACTGTCCTGGGACCTAGGCCTGTTCATGTAGAGATCTTCTGCTGTTCCACTTCTCCTTACATTTTGTCCAAGCTCAGTGATTGAGCTTGAGCCATGTTCCTTGTTTCTGCCAAGAAGAAGGTGAAAGACCTCATGAAATACTGGACTTGGCACGTGGGCTGCCAGTTGTGCCAATTGCTTTACTTCATTTAGTAAAAGGAAAAAAAAGGTACAGGAGCAGTATTTTGGCATTGGCCATAGGAGAAGTCATGCTGACAGAGGTGTTCAGGAGTTAATGATTCATAAGGATTGATACTCAGTTTCCAAACATCTGAAGAGGAAGGCTTTGAAGAACTTGCATGATGAGGAGCTTAGAGTTGCTTTCGGGCTAGTAGATTGTCTCATGGGCAGGAAAAAGCCCTAGGTGAAGACTAAGCCTGTAATTTAGTTCACTGGTTAATACTGAAATGTCAGGGTGACTTCATTTAAAAATGACTATCAAGGTGTGAATCTTCTTTGCCTTGATGAAACCAACTGAAATAGTGATTGGTGGTTGGCAATGGCTGTGAGAAGTCTTAAGTCTGATTTCTAAAATCTTTCTTCCTTGGGAGAAGTTGATTTGGGGTGTTAATATTGTGGGAGACATCCACTGGGCTCTCAGCAGCTTAGTATCTGATGAACAAACATTTTTTACACCTGTAATTTCAATAATACATAATTTCTCTTTCACTTTCTACCCCTCCCACCCTGCATTTCAATAAGTAAGTGGGTATGTCAGAAGCTGAGCTTTCTTTTGATACCTAAACAAGAAGCTGTGTTACAAATTACAGAAGATTGCAAAGCCTTGATTTGGTTTTCTCTGTGCTGTGAGCACAGAGACATGATTTAAGAATTGACACTCTCAGGTTTTTAACTGTAACTAAACAGCTGTCTGTTGAGGCTGATTATTTCACATGATTAAAAGGCAGCACCAGATTATTCCTGTTGCTGGCATAAATGTCCTTATTTATCCTGTCTTCTCTTCTACTGAGGATAATTTGGGCTTTCATGTTCCCTCCTGTCCTCACCTTGTTTTGGCAGTCAATTAATAGGAACCCCTCCTGTGTGTCAAATGTTTTATACAGGGTTTGCTGGGTGAACCATAGGCTCTACGAGAATGACCCTGTGTATTATTCTTTTGTATTCTTGGGTCTTTTTCCACCTAGAAACTGCTGCTGGTAGGGGAAAATGTTTAAATGTTTCAGGGTTAAAAAAAAAAAAAAAAAAAAAAGGCAAGAATCAAGGTTGGTTTCCGGCCTGTATATGGCAGAAGGGGAACTTGCAGGAGGGGGGAAATCTTTCTCGGTGGTCACAGTTGGTGCTTCTGCTGAATTACGTGGATGCATACATATGGAGCGAGCACATGCACAGGCACTCCATACAGAGAGAGCACATACATGTATATAGGCCATATGTTCATTATTTTAGAAGTTTTGTTTTCTCTTACATTTTTTAATCAAGCTTTTAGCAGGGCTATTTTAATTGGAATTAAATATAACTATGTAGGACAGTAACTAAGACACAAACTATTCTGCTCACTCTGTGTGTCAGCAACATTCCTCGTGCTCATCCTCCACCTAGAAATGAGTTTGTTTTAAAGTAGAGCCTGTTGTGAGGAAGAGAGGAGATTGCAGCATTCCTCCAGGCGTGGCAGGGCTGGGTCTCATTTGCAGATTTTGTTCAGAGTTGCAACACACTCCTCTGTACTTAGCATGTGTAAGCAGGCATGCAAACTTACAGATGAGCTGAAAAACCATGACAGTGATCCTGTACCTGTGCACACACACGCAAAAGTGAGCCTTCTGTCTTCTGAAGTTCAATGTTCATGCATAGTTTACAGAAACAGCATGTTCTTGGCTCTTTTCCTAGAAAAGACGTATGTACAGCATCAGTAAGGTTAAATAATTTTGCTGGTTTTGCTGTGAAGTAACATTGAAATATGTTTTAGTGATACAGGATCCAAGACAAAAAGATTGTGCAAATAGAATCATATCTATAGTAAGAAACAGTTTCTTCTATGTTTCTTCTTTTAATGTGTTCCGCGTGTCAGTGAGACCTGGTTATAACAGGTGTGAAGTACGTTTTCAGTATTGGAATAGTCAGGACTATCCAAGTTTCTCACTGGGTTCTAATGTTCCTTTTTACCATTTGATTATTGCAAACACCTAGTAAGATTTATTAAATTGCATAGTTTGTAAGTCAAGCAGTATGTAAATACAAACAGGAAAAAAACAAATATCTTTTGCATTCACGGGCCTAGTAAATAAGATGAAGAATGAGATTTCTGAATTTACTGATGATGATTCTTTGCTACTTCTTTAGGCACTCTCTCCTTTCTTGCTCTTTGTGATTCTGCTATCTACAAAAACATTCAGATTAGAGCATTAATTAGTTTATGTTAACCAGCAGAGGGCTACCACCTCAAAGCAAACAGCCATATCCCCTCTGCAGTTTCCCTGGTATCCTCTCTGAATCAGAGAAGTGGGAAACAGGTTTATTTGGGTGTCTGGGTTACTTTCCTGCTGGCAGAATGGTCCTCAATTCGTGTTATTTTTTTTTATACAGTTTGGTTTTAACTGGCTTACAGTTGGTTTTAGTACAGCTGCCAGCATTTCCACAGGAAACTTAGATGATCTAGTAGAAGTTTCTTGTGCTTCACCAAAATCTCATATTTCTAATGTGAACTGGTGTGTTGCAAAGTTTCACATACATATTCAGGCATTAAAACTGATTTGAGTTCATTCTTAGTACGAACATAGCATATGCTGAGTAAAGAAGTAAGAGAGAGTAAACTGATCTTACAGTTTAGATGAAAGCAACACAAGTTGCATTTATTAAGTCACAATTTCTTTAAACCCATGTGCTCATTGCAGAGTGTTCAAGAGCACGCAGGAATATATATGAAGTAGAGACAGGGTATTACAAACACACACAGCTTTTTTTCTTTTCCAGGGAGGTAGGAGCTGCCTGCTGAGATAAAGGGGGTGGTTTGATTTAGAGTATCCTCAGCTGTCCCAGTTTGGAGTGGTGGGTGCCTGGTGAAGTCCAGAATGGAGCAGTGCAGGGGTGAGGAGTGTTTGGTGACTTCTGTAGCACTGCTTGAGCTTCTCTCCCAGACCCTGTGACTTCTCATGTTGATCAGAACTGTTATTGATAACTTTTGGAGATTCAATGAACAGATGGGAGGGGGGGGGAGGGGAATAATCTTTAGATTTCAGAAAGCTTATTCCCTCCTCAAAAATACAATACTTGGATAGTTAATTTTCACAGACCATCAGCACTTGTGATGGGTGGCTAACAGTTGTGAGTGGAGTATGTCCCTGGCCAAGCTTCAGCTTTGGAGGGGAGGTGACCCTGTGGTTAAGAGATTTTATAAAGGATTTTGCTATGAAAGCAGAGCCCCACAACACGGGAGGACCCATGTAGGAATCGAGGCAGTGGCTACAGTTAGTGAGAGCTTTAGCAGAGCTGTCTTAATTAGTGAGCTGTCATGCCCGAGTCATAAAACACTAAAATTGTTAATTACATTTTGAGCAGAGATAATAACAGCTTTCTATAAGCAAATTGCTAAAAGCCAAATCACGAGTGTGTGTGTCACCATAACTGTGTCACTAATGGTATCTCTCACTAACCCCAGCACCCCTCGGCTAGTTGGAGCGGACTTCACAGCGGGGTGCCTGGATCCCTGCCCGTGCTCCCTGCCTGCACTCCCTGCTCACACACCACCCTGGAAATATTGCCCGCCCTGAAGCAGTGAATCCTTCCAGGGCACAGAAGTTGAAGGAGGGGATGCTGGTGGCAGGTGCATCATATAGGCTGGTCCAAATCCTGTTTTATCCTCTGTGGTTGTTGCAGTCTGATTTGTTATTTTTTATTATTTTCCCTTCCCCACGGACCTAATCGAATTTGAAATGTGGATGGGATGCTTGAAGCAGCCGTACAGTGCAGAACTCTCTTCTCTTTCAGGTGATCATTTGTAGCATGGTATATTTTTAAGTTGGGAAAAAACCCAAAAGGATAAAATGGGTAACAAAACAGAAAGGAGATTTTAATTTGTAATTAGAGCATTCAGAGGCACTGTAGTGGTTGTGATAGAAGCAATTAATAGGCATATTTTTGTGTGAGGCCAGGCCTACTTAAGTAGGTTGTGAGGCCAGTAGCCAGGAGACCTACTTTCTTTTCTTGGCTTTGTTGCTTATCCTGGGCAAGAGTCTTTATTTTCTTTCCTTTTCCTTCTTAACTTTTTTTTCCCCTTTCAGGTCCATTTACATTAGAAATAAGTTTCTCGCTATGTGCTCTGCACAAGAAGGGACAGTCTCAACTGGAACTTTGAGGCCCCGTTGTAATACCAATAGCTCTTTGTGGCTGCTTTGCTGGAAATAATCCTTCGGGAATGTGGGTTACTTTGTGGGTTTGCTATGTGAGCATCTTATAGGATACCTGTATAAGAACAGGCACACTGTAGAGAGCTCTGGTGAAGGTCAGGTTCACAAGGCTTTGATAGCTACTGCAGTTCCCGTTGCTTGGAGATGATGAGTGGCACCAGGGAGGTGACCATATGTAGCAGATCTGGTGGTGCTGGGGCAGTTTTGGAGGTGGAGGGTCTCTTAGGATCATTAGGAGCACCCCATGCCCTTTGCTGCCTGCAGCAAGAGCTGCATAGTAAAGGGTTGAGTCTGCAGGCAAGTTGTTTTCAATGGGCTTTGGACAGTGCTTAATCCAAACGACTTTATGACTAGCTGGTGATGAGCTGTTACCACCTGAAGGAAAACACCCAGGAAGTCCAAGAGAGGTGTCCTCTCTGCTGCTGGAGCAGTGGCTGTGAATCACCCTTGTTACTGTCTGCTTGAGTCATCAGAAATGATAGACTAGGAAATGTAGGAATTAAATTAACAGGTGAATTGTGCCAAAAACCACAGCCCAAACAAAACCAGAGCACATCTGAGGGGTTTTAAGGTTGGGTGGTTTTTTTTTGCTTTTCCGTAACATTTCTTTTTCACACTGAACCAAAACCTTTTCCATGCAATAATTTTGTTGTTTTCTGGCCTTAGGGGAATGCAGTAGCTGTCAGCCATGAACGTGTGTTTGCTTAGCAGCTTTCAGAGAGAATACTTTGATGATCAGGTTGTGATAGATGGTAGAAATCCTGATGGCATGTGAGGCTGTGCATATTTGCTTTTGTTCCCCTCTAAAAAATAAAGAAAAGGGAAGGAGGAGGAACCAATTTAGCTTTCTACTTCAAACCCGGAGTTTCTTCTGTGATTCCTCCATGGTTTTTTACTGGGATGGGCTTGTATTAGGTGAACAAAAACCAATGCCTTAATCTTTACATGCGTAGCCTGGAAAATGTGAAGGCTGCTTACTTGTATGATGACTTCATAACGGAGAAAGTAGTCAGGTTGGAAAACTAACTGAGCTTATTAGAAGCGTACCTGGTTTCTCTTAAATGGCTTTACAGATTATTTTACAAAATTAATCCTCTAAAGTGTGTCAGTTGCTAAAATTTCCAACTTTTTGGCCTTGAGTTTGGCTACTGATTAAAGCATGGATTAAGCTGCAATTCCATTGGTGTTAATGCCTAAATATGTGGTGGTTTTCAGACGGTAATGGCTATTTTTTCTTGATCTTGCATGGGCAACAATGTATGAAGATATTAAGCTTCTTGCCACCTACAAATAAAATGTGTTCTGTGGTAATGAAAGTATTGTGATGGATCTTTTCCTGCAATGAAATATCATAATGCCAAACTCTGAGCAAAGCATTGCATCACTTTGTATTTACAGTAACAGTGGAAATGTTATGGCCAATCACCCACAGCAGTGGTTTTGCCCTTGCATCACCAAGGTGTGACTCAGCACCATGAGATAAAGGCAGAGCTCCAGACAGGTCAGGAAAATTCCTAAAATCAAATTGCTGCCAAGACTGGGCAGGTCTCTGGGATTAACTCTGGCATTTTGGGTTAACCTGAAAGGGTTTCCTTCTTGTTGGTTTCTCTAATCTTATAAGTAGTACAGTGGAACGGAGATGACTGTGATTCTACAGTTCCTAGCAGGGTTTTTATACATCTGGCTCTGTATAATTTAGCTGGCACAGCTGTGGTAGTTTACAGTTCTGTGTACTTTGCAGAACTGCAATTCCAAATGTTTGTTCTTTCTCAAAAGAAACAAGTTGACTTAAAACATGGTGTTTGGTTATTTGATTTTTACATTATATCCTGTCTATTTGAACATGGACTGCCCCACAATGGATATTACAGTGTTGGGTGTCTAGGAGTATGTTACCCCACATTCTCCAGATCTGGTCACTCCTCCCCAGCCCCACTACACCACCACTGTCTTTGGGAAATGGTGGAAGGCCTGTATATGTACATAAACATTACCTCGCTGGGCAAGCTCAATTTAAATGCAGCCTATTAAATTATTTACAGAAGACAGTTGGCCAGCCCATTGTGCTGTGTTAGTAGGAGCCAAAGGTCACTTTGGTAGCCCAGTTGATTCATAGGGTAATCTGATACAGTACTTAGCTTTTTGCCTCTCAGACAGTGGGTTAAACCTTATCCTCTTACTACGAGTCAGAGAACCATAAGTTTCAGAAAAAGCTAGAGCCTTTGTTTTTAATGGTTTTGAAGTGGCTGTGCAGCAGAATCCAAAGGGCTACGAGAGCATCTGCCAGGGGGTTGGGGAGGAGTACTGGGAGTTAATAGTTCTCTTAAAAGAAATAAATACTGTAGTTAGCAATTAAGCAGATTCATCTGAG
>JAVHNF010064447.1:10643-22537 GCA_034783455.1 Micropsitta finschii
CCAGATGCGGCCTCACCAAGGCAGAGTAGAGGGGGAGGAGAACCTCTCTTGACCTACTAACCACACCTTTTCTAATGTATCAGGAACTTCTTTTCTTTAAAGGTTAAATTCCCCAAGTGATGGAAGGACTGGGAGGCAGCCTGCCAGCAGGATGTTTTTGCAGCTGGATGTGAAGGTGTTTGGGGTTCTGCAGCATGGCATGGAGGTTGGTGGAACACGATGTCTCCTGGGATGGTTGGAGGATTGTCCAGGGTAGAGTTTGATCCATGACAAGTTCTTCTGTCTGTGCAGCCTTGGAAAAAACAACACTGACAGCCATGTTGAGGTTTCTCCTTGGGAGAAACCAGTTGGTTTGCTCCAGAGCAGAGACAGCAGGGAGCTCATATGCATGCCGTGGAGACAGCCGGTGAGCAGAGCCTGGGGGAACAGAGGCAGCCAAATTGGCTGTGTAGACAAAAGGTGCTTTCATACCCCTATCGTGGTCTCATGGAGCGAGATGCTAAATAGAACAAGCAATGCAATTTATGCTCACCATCAGCCAGGGCTGGTCCCTCACTGCTTGCTCACCATGGTCACAACCATCTGTCTGGAGCTGTACCTGGTCTCTGGTGTTTCAGCCGCTGTGAACTCCTAGAGCTTGGCCAGATGAGGACAATCTTTGTGCATTGGCTCTGCAGCCTTTAAAAGTTAATGTGACTCAACAGCAGCTCTTCTTTATCTCATTCGATTGCCTTAATCTTTGATTTTGGGCCTGTAGAGGGGTTTAGGCTCAGTTTTAACCTCAAGATAAAAGATACATTAAACACTCTCATAAAATCAAATTAAATAGCACACAACTGACTGATTCCAACAGTTCCCCGTCCCATTTATAGTCCACATTTTCACTAATGCAGCTGTGGCTGAAAAGCAGTATAAGACAACTTTATTCTCTATCATACATAGCCCATTTAGAACAATACATGAAAATGTTTACTTTGAAATATAAATGTAATTACAAAGGTATGATTATAAGACTGTGCCTCTTTGAGCCAGCTCAAATTATAGCTTCAAATTATAACAATAAACCAGGGTCAAATAAATGACCTCAATTAATTTCATTACAGAGTGCAGCAAACACCACTCGGCACGGGATAAGCTTACATTGCCTGACCTCATTTCATCTGTCCTCATCCCCTGCCACAGAAGAGCACCTGACAGCACATCAGGTGAGCCCTTCTTCCCAAAGATGTTGCTAGGCAATCAGCTGCAGGGTTATAGATGTTGAGTGCTTAATATACGGTACATGGGAGTAGGGATTAACTTCAGGTTTTTTTCTTTCCAGGTACTGAGTGAGCTAGGATGGCTCAACTGAACTGCCCTGAAACAGTTCGGAGTCAGAAGTCAACCAGATTTAAGGCAGCCATTAGTATTTGTGTACAGACTGAACTGATTTATCGTGCGTGCTATGTGCTGAGTTGCAAAACCTTACTGTATTAGTGATTTAACAGGAGGAACAATTTGATTTGTCATTACTAATAGGGATGTAACCAAATTAGTCTCCCACATACTTTATGCTGATGAGGTCATGCTTAGATTTCCCTTTGTAGATTTACATTCTCCCTAGCTTTAATCACAGCTGAGAAACATATTGTCTGAGTAACACTGTTATGAAATACTGAAGTATTTTCAGAGGGGTTTAGAAAGCCAAGAAAATCGTGGAAGTAAAAATCAAAGATAAGCTTTAATATTCAGCCCATTGCCTTAGCCACCAATTATGCTGCTTGTTCAGTATTGTATATAATGGAGCCCAGCACTTTGTTCTGGGCTGGCTGCTCATTTACACCAGCTAGGACCAATGATTCATTCAGTTCATTGTTATGCTCCTCTAGTACGTGTGTTGCAAGACTCAGCCCTGCTACGCTCACAACTCTGCAGGCACAACAGCTTGCAACCTCACTGCAAGAAGGCTGAAAGCAGATGGGTAAATAAAATCAGACAGGGGAAGCACAGGGCAGGAGGGAGCTATGATTCAATGCAACCTGACATTGTGAAATTAAATGCGGGGGAAAAAGAGTCTTTACTATTGAAGGCCTTGTTCCAACTGCACGGTGGGATCTGGGTCCTGGTCCTGCTCCTATCCCCATCACTGCTGGAGCCCCACAGTATCTGTATTGAACTTGGCAATGAGAGGAGTTTTGTTCTGGAAGGATAAACCCCTTCTGGCCTTCCTCCTCGGGTCCATCAGGCAATGACTTTCCCTGCCTGCACCTGGCATCTGCCTCTCCTCTTTCTATTCTGGGAGGAAGAGAAACAGCTGAGCTCTGCTACCGTATGGGAGGGCAGCAGATGGGGCACGAATCCAGTAGTGATTGTACTGCTCATTTGCTTGGCATGGCAATGATGGACACATGATGGAACAACCCAGAACAAACATGGGGGAGGGGGGGGGGAGAGGATGGATACTGAATAGCTTTTACCATCATCAATTTTCCTGTTACTCTGAGGTTTTTTCTCATTCAGTGATGAATCTGTATAAACATGGAGGGTTGTAGTTGTCATCCTGACTCTCACCAGGTATTTTATCTGACAGGCTATTTCTACGATTTCCTGTAGTGCTTTTCTCCCACTTTCAGGCAATTGGAACAGCCATTTCGGTCTCACCACTCCCTGAACTGTACACAAGGATTTGTAGGCACTACTGGATATTTGGGTAACAAAGGTAGGAAGGTGGAAGCATTTGCTTCCTCTATGGGACAGAAACACATATTCATAGAATCTTCTATTAACCTTTGCCTTTATCTGCATTTAGGCTTGTAAGCTCAAATCCATACAGGACTTGAGGATCAAGGTGAAATTAAAACCTGTTTTAAGAGTGGGATTTTCTGACATGAACCCCAAAACCTTTCATTAATCACAATGATTTCAGTGGTTTCTCAGCAGAGCCCATCGTTGCTGTTTGTGCGTACTATAAAAACACAGTTTCATTCCATCTGGTTAAAAGCACCTTAAAGGAAAATATATTGAAAGAGTAACCAGTCAAAATGGATGTATTTGCACTCAGAAAATGCAGGCTAGCCTTGCTGAATTTGTGCATTGTAACTGCAAAAGGCATGACATACTTCAGATGTTCCTGCAATGGCTATATGCTGAATGAGGAGCTGTATGAATATTTCAGTTACAAGATGAGGCTTGAAGAATAGAGTTCTTTCAATTTTGAATAACCCTTCCTTAAATAACTTGCTCTATTTTGCATTAAATTCAAGTGCCACAGCCACTCCACATGCCCTGGGTATCAATGGGGTCCCCTCACTATCGTTTCCTGCTGTTGCTGTGAACAAACTGACCACTGCTTCATTCAAGAGACACTTTGCCATCCTCTTTGGCAGATAAACCCCTCTTTAGATGGCTCAGCCATGGTGTTTCCTCTCCTCCTTGCCCACTGTTCTTTGCAGTATTTAAGTGCTCATTTAAAGGCTCAGCTTTTTGCTGCACCTGCCCCCTCTGGGTAGCAGAAGCAGAAAGAGTGGCTCTACATCAGGCATGCACAAAGCCAGTCTACTTTCAGGAGTGAAGAGATACATAGAGTAGCAAATCTAACACTATGATTATGACACACACTGATCACCTCGTTTCTACACACAGGTAAGGAGAAAGCATTGATTTTCTTCTCTTTCCTATGATTCAAACCCTTTGTGAATAAAAGCAGAGCTTTCCAACCTTTTTACTGCTCCAAGTCCTGGTTCTGATGTCACCAACCAGTTAATCCAGACTGGTGGCCCCCCAGTTCAGATCACCCCACTGAGCTAAAGCCTGTGTTTGCTTATACCACTGACCTTCAGTGCTTGCTAAACCAGTGCCATCACTGCAGTGGCTCTAGAATAAAGTCTGAAAATGCAGCCCTCCCTTCCCTGAAAGCACAATCACTGCAGTCCCTAATGAAGAGTCCCTCCCCAGCATCCTTATAGGCCCCCTTCAGGTACTAGAATGCTAGAGGAAAGGTAAGGGGCTGTTCAGCTGGTTAATTCCTTCTAACACTGACTTTGCAAAGAAACCTCTGAAACTCTGTCACAGCCAAGTTGCTCCTTGTCTGTACTGACCCACAGGTTAGAGACTTGAGCTGCTGCTCTGGAGCAGCACTTGGCCAAAACACAGCCTCCACCTCCTTGCTGTACAAAAGCAGCCATTGTGTTAAAAATGTTACTACCCTGTACACATGGGACAAATGGCTGAAAATTTAAGAGGAAATTCATTGGTAGATTGATAACCTAATAAAAAATTGTCAGCTTTAAGTTGTTAGCATCTGCATCAAACTTTTCATTGCCTCGGCTGTACTTAACACTGTGAGTCACACTTTCTGCATAGTTTAAATCACTTCTTAGAGCAAGCTGTATTTGCAGATGCTGTGCTATAATTAAAAGAATCTCTTCAGTATTAACTTGGCTACTTGTATCTTCATTTAGTCCTGGATTTGTCCATCAAACAGTAATGGTTTAATATGCTGAAATGAGAATTTAAAGGGTAGGGTCACCAGCAGACTAGACCCCAGCATGGGTTCGAATGTATAAAGTAGCTATAAAATCCACATGGAAAATGCACTTTGTCTGCTTTGTTCTAGAAGACTCTGTATAAATTGTAGTCAAAAAAACTAGGCTCACGCATCAGTTTCAGACAACTAAAATGCTGCAAACCATAGAACTTCAATTTTTCAGTTGTTACCAAGAAGTAATATAATAGAAAATATTTTTAATGGTGTTCACCTAGCATCACTTTAGATGCACATGGATCACAATCTTACATTGTTTGGGAGATGTTTGGTCTACATCTTCTCTAAAAAAACACTGTTGCCTTTTAAGTTGCTGTATAATATGAACTAGCGCATAATACAAGAGTGACCAACAGGTTACTCAGCAGCAAAATGCTTTAAATATGCAATTATATAAATTCTGAGCCATGTTCTTTTCTTTCCTTTGGGTATGATCTATTAATTAGGACTGTATGACTACGTGATTTTTCAGCTCAGTGGTCAAATGAAGAAAAGAAGCAGTTCTGTAAGAATGGAACCAAATGAATCCTAGTTTTCTATGGATTTTCTGATGCCTAATAAGGGTCAAACTCCCATATTAGCTTTCCCTCAGTGAAGACATTAATAATGCTTGTCTGCTCTGTTCAGCTGCCCACTTTCATAGGGCTGGTAGGGATGTCAGACCTGTGACACTTGTTCACTGTTAAAAAAAAAAAAAGCCAACAAGGACATTGGAAGTGAACAACAGCTTCAAAAATTGGGAGGCAGAAACACATGTAGAAATAAATACAGCCTGATATACACACACAGAGGTAGAGACTGCACAAGCCTCACTTTTTCAGGAAAGATCTTGCTTTTTTTCTGGATTTTATTCACCCAAGCCAAGACAAGTGAAAAATTCAGGTAGGACAGGGCGCAGTATTCACCCATAGGACCAGCTCTGATACCCACTGTGGCACTTTTAAGAAATAAAAGCACTGAGGCCCAAGACACAAGACAGCAGCAGTCTGTGGTGTCTCCATCACTCGCTGCCTTCATGCCTACATGGGGGGCTCTGACATGCACCTGGAATTCAAGACATACGTGTTAATGCATTTGCTTGCCCTTGAATTGAATCAGTGAGCTGGCAGCTCAGCAACCCTGGCAGCCTCAGCGCAAGATCACTGTCCACAGAGTGCACTATGTATGTTGAAATGGCTTTGGGTGCCTCTCACCCACATAGCCTAACAGCAATAAGAGCATTTTGCCTTTCATGGGGGTTTGATAAAACCAGTTGGAGAAAAAGACATTTTTAGTTCAAACATACCTGCTGAGTTTATATTATAAACATTTGAGGAGATCCATGAAACCAGATTTCTCTCTCAATATGTTATTTTCTATTATCCTCTGTAGAGCATCTGTTTGTTCATCTTAATGTTCAGTAATGTTATTTGTAATGTAAGATGAAGTTTTAGGGCACCTAACTGAAGGAAAGAGTAAGTACTGATATATGGGGAAAGCTTCCCCTTTATTCCCTGGTTCTCTTGCTTACAAGTGGACAAGTAGTCATGGTACAATTTGGCTCACTTGCTTTTAGCCACACAAAAAGGACGGACAAGTCTAAGTGAGATATCCAAGAGCCTTCTAGACCCAAGGGAAAGAGAAGAACTGCTTCCAGGGCACAATTTGTCTAATCAGCTAAGAGGTGATTAGTGATCAGCTAAGAGCATGAGGTAGACTGAACCACTACCCAGAGGGGCTTCTTTCTCCTACCACTTTGGGAGAGCCCCAGAAGCTATCTTTCAGAAAGCTAATGGAAAAGGTACTAGACTCCATCCTGGGGCAGCCTGTAAAATGACATCAGGACATTTTCCTTCATCATACAGGGTTATTAAGGAATATGAAATGCTATAAATATTGGTAAACAGGGACTACAGAAGTAGCACAGATAGACACCCCATGTCAATTTTTCCTATAGAAGTAAGGTTGACTTCACAGCCAAACAAGATTTTATTTTAATCTATGTTGTTACAGGATAAAAGCAGCATTGCTATAATCTCTCTCAGCAACATAGAGCTTTAACTTTACATACAAAAATAGAGAGCTTTCTAAAGAATTTAAAGAATTTTGCTTAAGGTATCTGCATGAGTTTACCTGGGAATTTGGTGATGGTTGTACTTTTTTTATTCCTTGCATTTAAAGTGAGGCAAAACAGGTTTAAAAGACAGTACTGATGTGACCAGTGCCAGTTTAAGGGATTTTGCAATCCTATGAGAATGAAAATGTTTGCCTCTTCTAGACTAAAGTTGCTCACAAACTAAACAGTTATAAAACATGTTGCAGCTTCTGGAGCTCCAGTGCTGCAGGCAACCGTTCGCTCTGTCTCTTTGACACAGTAGATCCTGTATGTAACTGACATATAACAGGAAACCTCATACAGATAAAGAAAAAAACCAACCAAAAAACAGAGAATACATTTTCACCAAAGACCTGCTGAAAAAGGAGGGGTGGGGCTGCAAAAATATAAGGGCATCACTGAGCCAGGGCTTGTTCATATGTTACTTCTCCTAGAATGAACCAGAGGAGAGCAGCAGACATGCATCTTTTCTAAAGGCTGTGGTGGAGACAGTCTCATGAATCAGATGGGTGTCAAATAATGCTTGTAAAAATAAGTGAATCCAAAGTAAGGCTGTTGGCTTGAGGTGAAGAAATCTCTTCTCTCACACTTTGTTGTTTTTAATGCAGATGCAACATCAATTGGCATTTTATAACAAAGCCACAGAAAACATTTTCTTACCTGTTAGTGTAAATCCTCAAGTAGATAACCTCAAACAGTACGTTATTTGACCCATGCATCTGACAAATGATCCAATCGTTTATGAACTTAGATTTCTAGCTTTTAGCACATTAGCAATGATATTTCCAGTCTTCTTTCATAAGAATGGAATTCAACATGGAATTAAGTAGCCTAGAGAAAGCACTCACTTAAGTGATACTTAAAACCACATAAACATGACTCAAAACAAAAACATTTGGGCAAAAAAGATCTTACAGGCTCACATTAAAATCAATGTCCCTTTTGGTTCTGAGTTCAATGGGATAGATTACCCACCCTCCTCCCTACCTCCAGACTCAAGAGTTTTAGTTTTCTTTATGCAAATGTTTGTCATTTACCTTGTAAGTCCAGCATTATGTTTTCTTCATCTAGAAGCTTCATCAATTTACCATACAGGATTTGCTCATCAAATTTCACAGGATCTTAAAATAAAAACCAAAAGAACAGAAAATTATCTATTGTTTCTTCCAGTAGTATTTCAAGAAACACTGATTTAACTTATATTTTTTATTATAAAAGCACAAAACCTGGTAAACCATTTGACACTTAAAAATAGTTTACACAGTGATAGCTTCATCAGAGGTGACTGTTATTTTCTTCTGAGTCCTGAAAGACAGTTTAAAATAAAAAAATATAATCATATATTTTTAAATGGTGAGGAATAACTGGATCTGAACTGAAACTGGTTTACTAAACTTGCTAATAGACTAGTTGAAATTATCATTTATATTCAAATTACCAGATGAATTCTGTTTGACTCTTAATAAAAGTCAAAGTACCTAATTTCTTCTTTAATGTGATTCTGGATCTTTATTAGAAATTTTACCTTGCTGTCCATAATACTAACACACTCTCTAGTATGAGCAGTCATTACAGCATGTTACTAATTTTAGACTCTCAGCCTGTCAGTCATTCAAATTCCCAGTAATATCTGCAGATTTTAAAAAGGAGCAAGGGACACACAGACACATACCTTCTTCCATGACACCTAGAAAATCACTTCAAGTATGTATATTCAAAGGAGAAATGATCAGTTGAGACTGTCCAGATCTCCCAGACCTGAGTTTCCCTAAGTTGTCAGCGGAGACAGGCAAATAGGACATAGAAACACATACATGGTAGATGAATTGAAATACAGCTACAAGCAACCCTGTGTGGCTCTTTTTAAGTGCCTGATACAATATCAAAGAGTAAGTCTTCTTTACCCTGAAATTTCAAATCTGAGTGTTCCAGTTATACTCAACATTCAGAGACGGAAGCTTCTGCAAATCTGTTCTGCAAGTACAGAATCTTTTAAGTTTCTTTGAGCATGTAGCATGGAAATGTTCCCTTGGTGAGGGGGGAAGCAAATTCAGAGTGAGGTGGTGTTTGTTCTCAGGGCATTATCAACTCAAATTTCCAGAATAAAATTAATTTATAAAATATAGAAAAGATAATTGCCAATATCTTCATTCCCACAGAATAACCCATTATAGAATCCCATATGATGAACACATTAAAATTATATTTAACTTTGTATAATGGAGTTAGTGGCTGAAGATTTGCTTTACACCACCTATTCTCTTTGGGCATTGGGCCTGACTTGCTTAAGTCATAAGAAGAGGGCAGCTTCGAATCGTGCCCTGATTTCTCCATCTTGTTCTGATTTTGTATTGTTAGTGACAAGCTGCTAGCTGGAAAGAGGAAGTAAACAAATACAGTTTCCAATCAGGAGATGAACACGTAGGACCAGACTTCAGTTCTGCTACCCTTTTAACTCCATCCACTACATACAAAGGTAGTTCCATTTATTTAACACTTCTGCAAAGAAATGGAAACCAAATAATGAGCCTGGCTTGTAAGTATCACTGAATCAGACTGGTTGAGATGGGAAGGGATCTCTGGAAGTCTTCTGGTCCAACCCCCATGGTCAAAATGTGCTACCTACAGCCAAGTTGCCCAGGACCATGTCCAAACAGCTTTTAAATAACTCCAAGGTCAAAGCCTTGCTTTTGGCAGATAAATTTAGCTCTTTTTGGAAAATATAACATTACAACTGCTCTGCAGATGTCAACAAAACCAAACTGAGGCCAGCACCATTGCTAACAGACCTTTAATAAACAAGTGCTACCCCAACCTTTGGGTGACAATTTTGCTGGGGAGAAAAAGGAGCAACACCAAAGGACAGCTTTTCACATTTGGGTCTCATGTCTAGCCTTTAGACAAGTGCCTAAAAACACCTCTCCAACCCCACTCCCAGAAATGGATAGTTATGGACTTTCTCAGAGCCTTCAGATGTTATAAATAAATATATATATATATATAAAATAAAAAAATAAATAAGGTTAACTATGTATCACACCCCTTCAACACAGACAAAAGATACAGAAAACTGTACTTCCCTACATCCCTTATGTCACCACTCTATCTGTACATGTTTTTAAGCACACATATAGTTACAGAAATCTAATCTTCTTTTCATTCTCTGCTTATGAAGCAGACCATGACTCATGAAGTCTATTCATAAGATGAAGCAAGGCAGTAAGAAACAGAAAAAAAATCTTTCCTTTAAACACTCTGAGCCTTGTCTTCATTGCTGTCTCGTGTAGAAAATGGGGAAATAAAGGGGTTAGAAGTCAGTTGTAATTCACTCTTGATGAACCCTGATTTTTTCGCCAGAACACAGAAATTCAAGTTACTGACATGCACCAAAGCCTATTTTCCTCAGTCACACAAGTTTTTACCTCAAAAGTTTAAATCTCCGTACCTACTCAAAGTTTCTCATGATTTCCAGAGACTCTTTACACTAAACAAGTTTCTTTAGATTTGACTTACAACTGTGTGTCTTATAGCTGTGTGTCTGCAGTATAAATAGCACAAGGTTTGAAAAAGTGAAGCCCTATGAAAGTAACAGAGGAAATCTGGGTCTTGCGTGCTATCAGGTTGTTAGTGTTTAACAAAAGAAGCTGGGCCAAAGCACTCAGTGCATAGCTAAGCACTTCATTATAGCGATGATGTTATTACTTAAGTCCATGCAAATTCAGGCAGGCCCGTTCCCACCCGCTTTTTTATCTGAAAGCCATGACAGTGAAAGAATTTCCTCTGCTAGACAATACCTCCTGGTTAATCTTTCTCATACCTATGCATAACTTCTCCCAGCTCTGCAAAGTCACACCCTCCACTCCTCACTATCACCCACAGACAGCAGAGCTAAACATCTCTGCTAAAATGGCAAAAAGAAATCTAAAAAAGCCTCCTCATGTGCTGGGAACTATTGCAGACTCTGGGGTTTCCTTCTGTTAGGCAAACGCACTTTCAGCAGAGTACAAAAATCGTTCTTTAAGGAGGACTTTGGGAGCTGGGTTGCAAAAAAGCTACAGCTTAGTACTCAGCTCTGGCCTAACTTCGTTAATTAAAGAGAACATGGTGCAGACAATGTTCTCTAAGCGAGCTTCATTTTGCTATGGTAATGAAGTGAACACAGCACAGCCTCACTTTTACCCGTCCATTAACTCACTGTCCTTGATCAAAGACTATGCATACTGCCTATCCTGTTCAGAGCGGTTAAGGCTTATAATTTAAATTGTAAACCTCAATATTTAAATAGAACTGCATATGTGATCTTTGTCACCTCATTTTCATGAATGGAAAAGAATATTCTGACACCAAAATTACATACTTAATTCTGCCTCACCTTCTTCACTGACCTCCATCCCACACTGCCTTGGGTTTATTTCCTCATCCATCAACAGGTCAAAGTAATTTCTGCTGTATTCATTTCCTGTGGAAAACACATGAAGTAAGGGTCAGTGATTATTAGAAGCACATGAACCAAAATGTTAATTTTGAAATCGACACCAGCAAGTAAAGGGGCATTTTTTGCTACTTTATAAGCTTAATTTTTTTAAACAAGTCCTCTAAGCATACTAGTACTGCAATTATCATCTTGTGAAAGGTCAGAAAAGGTAATTCTGGAAACAAGTGCACTTTATGCTACTTTTGCTCAGGAACTAATGAGAAAAATTCTCAAATTTAGATGATGGAATGATAAGAAAATTTGAAGAAATGCAGCATCCCCCAAAGTAAGCCAAACTATTCTTGAAAGACGTTGTACAAGTGAATTACCATGCTGCAGAGGAATTTGTGTTTCACAGCTGACCCCTCCAATTTCAACAGTTTTAAATTTCACCACTGAGGTTTCAACGTCTGGTGCATCTTTAATACTGTATTCAACCAGAGAAGTATTTAATTACAGAGGAGATACTACAATACTGCCTCATTAATCTGAACAGCAATTATGTTCAGTTGGGCTAGGTAACTACGAGATGATTTTGATGGGATAAAACCACTCATTTTAGCACTTTCCATTTCTACAGCTAGTTTTATCTGCTTTTTAGAAGCTAATCAAGTTTACAAACAAAAGTCGTTTGTTAGACTTATAAAGGAATAATGAAGCATTCCAGCTGCCTAGAGGAACTCTCTGTAAAAGCCAAAATAATTTGCTTTACACAAGGAAGGAGGGAGGGCTTTTTCCTCAAAACGTATCCTTCCTTCAGCGAAAGTGCTACACTTTATTCAAGACATCCTCATGTTCAGGTG
>JAVHNF010064450.1:0-10164 GCA_034783455.1 Micropsitta finschii
TTCTGGTAGTTTTATTTATTATTTAATCAAATAGAAACAGTTTGGTAGTTCCAAGCAGTGGAATTTTCACCTTATTAAATAAATCTGTCAATCTTCTAAAGAAAAAAAAAAAAAAGAAAATTCTAACTCTTCCCATTTTGAGGCAGAGCATTTATATGTAAGGAAGGAATAATCACTGCATCACAAGCTTTCTGACAGGGCAAATTTTTTTTTACATGACAGCATCAATGGTACTATATTATCATTTTTCATACAGTGTTCTAGCAGTGCAATAAACAGTATTACTCCATTTCCATTCAAACTCTTTCTCTTCTCTTATTTCAGCCCCTTATGGACAAAGAGATACAAGGCAACAGTGCATGTAAGAATTGGAAATGAGTCCCTGCTATAAGGCATAGCTTCAAACAGGACTTTCTCCATTTCAATATCAGTCTAAGTTTTCATCCAACATCTTCACTATGCAAATTAACAGTGTGACAATACAAAAGTTTAAAAAAAGTTTCTAAAAGACATGAGTATTTTTCTTCAGGAGCTCCCTTTAAACTAGAGACTGCCTTGCAGGTGTTTTGTAATTGTCTGTTGTACGTTTTCCTGCACCTCTGTTCAGGCCTGGCCCGAGAGCTTGCTTGCAAGTTCCTACTAAGTTTCAAGGCAATATTAAACTTTTTTGAGTAAACTTGATGCTACTTTGTTCTTTATTGCAATCAAATCAATCTACCTCAATAGTTCTGAATCCTGTTTTTTTATGGAACTTTTAAAGAGGCTAAACTTGTGAGGAGCATTTGAGCCTTCATGTAGAGCAATACCTAAAGGACTACAGCCAATATTTGTGGCCAATTTGCGATTATGTTTAGCAATAAAGCAAAAGCATGAAACTGCTTGGTATTCACATGATTAATGAATTGCTCTATCTCATAGGGATCTAGGTATTATCAGAGCACTTCCTTCCTTCCACAGTCTAGTACATTAGCAAATGGCTAAACCGTACATATACCTTGCCAATTCAGCTGATGTTTGAGGGAAAGCTTCTAAGTTAAACAAAGGTCTTTCCCTTCAGAGCTTACTCTCTGCATTCGCTGCAAAAGTCTTGACTTAATCACCTTTCAGCTGCACTTAAAATCTTCTTAAATTTATTAAACTTTTTCAATCTTTTCTACATTTAAACCCCTGTATACACGATTTTAACTAGAATCTTAGAATCACTATTTAGCATTTTATTAATAAGAAATAAGCTTTTGTTTTGTCATACTGACAAAGTTAGAATATGAATAGTCTCTGCTTTAGGTCACTAAGCACCTTGGCACATTGCTCATGAAGCAGATCATGATCATCTCTGAAAAATGATCATTAATTCACCGGTTAACAAAAAATTATATTTTTAAGGTTTCACTGTGAACCTGCATTAATTTCTGAAGATGCCTTTGACAGTACACACATTTGGTGCTCAGAAAAGTGTGAAAATTACAGACAGTGTTGAAACTCCATGGTAAAGCAGATAACGGGCTCTGCCTGAGACTTCTGAATGTCAGAAGGTCCCTTTTATACCTGTATCACTGCAGAACCAGGCTGGAACATTTGGACCAAGTCTAAAATGGTTAGATGCTATACAAACAGGTGACAGTGGGACAATTGCATGATTGCAAATCACATAGAATTTCCTCCATTTATCACTTCTTTACTATGACTTCTAATAGGAATTGATCAAGATGAACTTCATCATAAGATGATATTTTTCATAATCTCTGCCTTCACTACTTATTGCTAGGTGCCAGTGTTGGATATTTTATTGGGTTACTGTACTGTTTCAGAGTAGTTTCTAAACTTTTAAAGTAGTTCTTTAAAAGTAGTTCATGCTCATGCAGTGACTGCTGATCAAGTTAGTGTCTTTGAAAGAACTACCTTCCCACTGGTTTAAGAAGGCATCTCCTGCTCTCCAGCTGGAAAGTGGTACCTAGCTGCCCTGTCAGTCCACTGTGATGCAGGGTGACACAAGTCAGATGCAACTATGGTGCTCATAGCAGAGTAACATTCAGGCTGAGAGCTGTAAATATATAGTTGTTGCTTTTGTAGTTGACAGCCACATGTGCTAGCCTGAAATTACCATCCATGACTGGTGCTTGCTTAAAAGCATTGCTGTGAAACATTTCCACTTAGGAAAAAACCTACACATTTCTTTAACTCCCAAGCTCAGACAAGAAGTGAGACTTTAGTTTTTCCTGAATCCACTATGCGACTTAGCCCCAGGAAAACATATTCTGAGTTTGTGACTATGGGTTGCATGGGACACCATGCAAGATAAAAACCTGCATTAATTCTGACTGGTTTTTTGCATTTTGTCCTAGAGCTGTCTGTGCTGAGACTGCGGAGCAGCCGCTGGTTTCGCTTCCCAGCCTTTCTTTCTCCTTCCTTGAACCGCGGGCTCAAGGTGGCAGCACAGGCACCGTTTGAAGATCAGGAGCTAAGGTTTTGAAAGGAAAAAATTCTGATGCAGATTATCTTTTCTGTTGCCGGGTGAAACTTGTGATGAAAACATATCTGAAATTTAAGATTTTAATCGTTTTTATATTTTCCTTCATGCATATTATCCTCAGAATCATCTGTGGCAGTTTTCATTTCTCAAAAGCATGTTTTCTCGCTAAAGAGCCATAGTTGCTGAACTAAAGTGAACTAAGCCTTATGATAAATCTATTGTGAAAGGTTTCCATGCGAGTTAGAAAATGTTAAAGCATATCCTTATTTTTTCAGCAAGCTCTAGTTATTTTACTGCTAAGTATAGGACTTTGGCTTTTTTCAGAAACACTACTGGCAAGGGATCCTGAAATCCTTCCATCTGCAGTTCCAGGCATATATGTCATTCCAACAAGAAGAGTATTGGTCCTGTATCCTCTTAAACCAGTCCAAGCTCATGAGTCATGAAGACCAAAGAGCACTGAACATTAACAGTAGGGACACAACACCAAGCAAACTCGTGAATCATGTTCAGATTGTTGGGGTTAGGAAAGAGAATGACCAAAGGAAACAACAGCAAGGAGGTGATGTAAAATAATATAAAACTTCTGGACATAACTGCCCTTTAAATGCAAGGAAACATCTGCAAAATTACAGGCTTTAACAACATTTTTGACACACTGAGGAAGGCACCCTGCGTTTCAGATGCTTATGTGTATTGGTTTGTACACTGTATGGTCTCCCTCCTGGGCATAATTCTGCTTTTCACATCTTATTGGCTCCCTTTCAAATACTCTGCAGGAGTCTGTACTCCTCCCTGAGGCAAAATTTGCTCAAAGTATCTTCTCTCATCCCCTTGCTATTACCACTAGCCGGGTGAGACACAGAAATGCATGTTTTCCCAAGTGCATCTGTTTTTAATCTGTTCTTTCTCTTTGGATGGATATAAAATCTGGATGACAGATTAATTATTGAAAATCAATGTCACTTCTCTCTTGTTTCTGCTAGCATCAGAAGACACACATTTCATCCAGTTTTCAACATACAGTAAGTAAAACACTTAACATAAAAACCCAAGAAGACTTTTATGTGGGCTTAGAAGAGGCAAGGAACTTGGCTCTTTTTTTTCAGTTACAGAGAGAGAGATGAGCAGGAAAAGAGCATCTGCTGAGGGACAGCAACAGTAGAAGAATTTTTGTGACTAGAACACAGAAAAAATGCAGTATTTCCTTAGTAAAGACTGTAAAAGCAGTCTAAAAACAGTGAAGATATTGAACTACCAATAGACTTCTTCCCTATTAAGAACTCTACTTCCAGCTCCTAATTTCATGTGTTATGATACCACAGAATATCTTTTTCTATTAAATAAATAATCAAGATGTGAAATCCTTATAATTTCAAGTTTTCTAGGAGGGAAAGTAGTATACCCTGCATGAGGCTGAACACAAGTAGCTTGAGTTCTTTTTCGGGAAAGACACAATTTGCAGACAAATAGTCCTTGAATCAGGTTCATTAAACGGATCTGTGCTCTATTCATTCATTAAATAAATTAACGTGCTCTGTTTCACATATTGGACTTTTTCCTGCCTCTGTTTGGGGTAGTCCATTCTGAGGGCTGGTCTCTGGGTTAACCTCATGAAGTGTTAAGGGTTGTTTTCTGCTTCCAGCCCCAGGAAGATCTATATGGGTTGCTTGCAACTCTCGCAACTCTCTCAGGAGAACTTGCCATCTTGGACTCTCTCTCTCTCTAGGTTAGTACTCAAATAAAGCCCAGGTAATTAACTAATGATTTGCTTTACTATCACACTTCATTATATCAAAACTCTTTTTGACTTTAGCAACTGGATTTCTTGAACCAAATGTGAAAGACTAAGTTTATATCTTAATTCTGAAACCGTTCATTAGGTATCTTCATGGATCTGCAGATGAACAAATTTGTCTTGCTAGCAGTGCAGAACAAATAATAAAACTTTGTCTTCTTGTGCATGCATACTCCCAGAGCCTCTCTGTGTTTACTTTCAACAAAGAGCCCCCACAAAGCAAAAATCAAACTGTCTATTGAAACTAGGTCTCTCTCTACCTCTTTTATTTGGGTCCCAAGCATATTGAAGCAGTGCTATATTGCTGTACCAGTTTTGGTTTGGATTCTAATCATACACCATACATCATTTGGGTGATACGCACAAGTTGAGGGCTTTTTTCAATGTCATAATGACAGAATGAAGGACAAAAATCAGTGAAACGGAAATATTCTGTCCCATTAAAGAAATGAGAAACACAGCTTAATTTTCTGCATTTGTACTAAACTAGTCATCTGTCTTACCCACATCAGTAATTTTGTACGGGTTACAAGCACAGATTTCAGATTATTATCAGCAAAACACTCTTTCTCTTTTTAGATCATAATAAAGTCAGAGAAAACAAAAAATAAAACTCTAATATAAAAGCTTTAAGATTGTCTGCCTTTGCACTCCAGAGCCCTGGGGAGCTGCCTATTCTCCTCTTTCATGTGCTTCAGCAAAGGCACATTCAGTAATGGCTTAGGACTGAGGATTGCTAGGAGCAGCAGACGACTGTTCTAATGGGGAAGCTTGACCCTGAAGCCTGCGCATGCACCTCTCACTGTCCTTGGTCCTATGCCCCTGCTCTCCTACAGGCAGGCTGACATCTACACCACACCAGCAATGCAGTCACTTCTCAAGGACCACCAAGCAGCGGGTGCTAATAAGGTGACAGCTAAAATGTCAGAAAATGATTGACATTGACAGCATAGATAGAAGAGCTCTTTTGATCAATCTCCTATAGGAAAAGGACAATAAGAGATTTGGATTGCACTTGGGTAGAGATAATTGCAGAGCTAGTAAAAATATTACTAGGATTTCTGTCATTTTGGAGTAGTAATTTCCCAGAGTATACAGAAGAAAAAATGGCATACACATAAGTTTCATAAGCCATGTTGGTTTGCAATAGCAGGGACTCAGTGACCTAGCATGGTCTAATAGTTTTGTCTTCCTAATGTGGTCACGAGCAAAATCTAACCAGTTTCCTTACCTAGTGAAGACAGATTATTGGATATATCCTCTGAGCTGTAATCTGCATCCCACAAATGGTCAACCACTTTGCAAAATTTCCTAGGAGAGTTCTGGGATATTTCATGGTCATTGACCATGAGAAAAATCAGTTAACTTTTTCAAAAGCTAAATGTATGACACAGAGAGGCAAGTTAGTGCCTTGCTAAAGAAGCATGACTCTCCTGAGGATCAATATCTGTGTACTTGCTCTTAGTTTGAGCCAAATATCTGGGAAAGCACATTTCCTCACAGCTCAGGTTCAAGGCTATTTTCTGAGACCACCATCAAGATGGTGGCAGCTCCCTGGGGATCACGGGGACTCAGGCCTGAGGTGGTTGGAACAGGACCCCCACCCCAAAGGCATTTGGGTGGTGGGACAGGCCCCAGGAGGTGAGGTCCTTCCATGGCCACCCCTTCCAGAAACAGTTCCAATAAATTATATTTTCAGCAAATCTTTATACCAGCCCATGTGGCAGAATTTAGTTCGCAGCATGGCTTCCATTTTGGTATTTCTTTGAATTTGTGGAATGTGTTTAAGTTTCACTCTGTTTTTTCTTCCAGTAGGTTTAACCTGCATTTCTCACCAAGTCACCAGGAGAATTACTTCTTAAATATAAAAACATTATAATAAAAATTAAAGCTATTCATTTTCAAGTGTTAAGAAGGAAGACAGTGGTTTATGCCAGTGAAAGAGAAAATAAGCAGTTGATCTTTTTATCTTATATATAGGTTGTATAAGTACAGGGGTTTTCCCTTCCTTTTTTTTTTTCTTAATTCACTAATCTGCTCCTCACCTGGTCTTTGCAGTTTTTCTCCTTATTAAATAATTTAAAGTCTATTTTACACAGTGACAGTCTTTTGGTTTCACTTTCCTTTTTGCTTTGTTTTTGCTTTTTTTTTAAATGTTCCCTTCACACATCTGAAGTTGATTTCAGCTGCCCCTTTGATACAGGCAAGCTGCAAAAGCTGAATAATGACAATAACAAGCTATGGAAAAAAAAAGGATTTACAGTATATATTTTGAAATGCAAGACATTGTCTCATTGATCACAGAATCACAGAATGGTTGAGGTTGGAAGTGACCTTCAGAAGGCATCTAGTCTAACACCTGCTCAAGTAAGGCCACCAAAAGACAGCTGCCCAGGGCCATCTCCATATGGCTTTTGAGTATCTCCAAGGAGGGAAACTCCACAACCTCTCTGGGCAGCCTGTGCCAGTGCTTTCTCATGCTCACAGTGGAAAAGTGTTCCCTGGTGTTCAGAGGGAACCTCCTGTATTTCAGTCTGTACCCACTGCCTCTTATCTTGTCACTGAGCACCACTGAAGAGAACCTGGCTCTGTCTTCCTTGTACCTTCTCTTCAGATATTCACACACATCGATAAGGTGTCCTAAGCTTTTTCTTGTCCAGGGCGAACAGTTTGTCCCATCTCTTTCACCCTTTCTTCAATGCCTCTTAACCATCTTTTTTGGGCCTCTTTTGGATCCTTTCCCGCTGCTTGATGTCCCTGATTAAAGAGTGTTGGACCCTTTCTAGCTGATTGATGTCCCTGATTAAAGAGCCCAGAAATGGACACACCAATACCACTGAAACATGCAATGAACTCACTACTAAAGGAAGCTTTCCTAAAAGTAAAATTATTTTCATTTTTATTGGCTGAAAAGTTTATTTTTACAGAAACTCTTAACCACTGCATGCTCTTGTTTGGTAGACAGCAATTCCCAGCGTGTCCTGCACATTCTTTGGGCACAAGAGCTTCCCTTGAAAGCTAGACTGAAAGGGATTCAGGACTCTGTACATTTTTTTATACAAATGTAATTCATTACTATAGCTGCAACTAAGAGAGAATTTGTCTGAAAGTACAAAATGACAGCTAGAAGCACTGTTAGAGGACACTGAATAGTGTTATGCACAACTCCTTTCTTTTAGAAATAATATCTTCACTCATGATTATTTTACCTGGAAGAACTTGGGAGCCAACTGATTGAATGAAAGAGTAAGATTTCCACAATGTCTTTGGTGTGAACATAGATCCAAGGGCCACATCGCATTCCCTGTTGTGAAGGGTGTATGTGCTTACAGAAGAACAGCAGGACATTTCTACCACATTTTAAAATATGTCAGATGCTGCCTGTAGCAAAAGACTGGAGCATATCCATTTGGCAGTGTTTTTAGGCCTCTCAAAGGGCAGTATATTTACACACCAGACAATGAGGCAGAGAACTATAAGCAGAGAGGGTGTCTGTGCGCCATGTCTGACTGGCATGCTCACAAGGAGTCTAAAGGTTAAACTTTAAAAAAACAAAAGAAATGTCACTTTGGACAAACATTAACCTGTGGCACTGCATTCTGTAGGAGAGCCCATCAGCTCAAATAAAGAGGTACTGAAATGCACACATACCATAAACCATAACCTTAAGAAAAAATATGATTCTGCTGATATCTGGGAACAGTAAATGAAAGCAGAGCGTGTTGTCAGGCTTATCAGCCTTCATGAACCTTCTCCCCATCCACATCTTCTCATGGCCAAGAGCACCAAACCACAAAACCAAAACTGGAAAGCCAAGAGGAGGAGAAGCTCTGGGAATGGCAAGGAATGACATTTTCTTGCTGAATGCGAAAAAAGCATTGAAAAATGCCTGGTGCTGCTGAGCTGAACAGCTTTCCTCCCATGGTGATGAAGCTGGGTTATCCCAAATACCCTCCCAGCCACACAGCTTGCACCTTTTCACAGATCGCATAAGGAAACAGCCCCCAAGAGCTATATGTAGCTACAAACTTTTTCTTTCCAAGCAGAAGAAGGACAGAAAAAAATCAATTTTTTGACAAGATATTTTTAAAGACAGCCTTCAGAAGGAATGAGGCATGGAAATTACCACTCACAAAACCAAACTTGAAATATTGGATGTATTTAGAGTTGTGTAGTGGTTTTTTTGTAGGTGACTTTTAATTTTTCATCCAGATGCTTATTGCTGGCATCCTATATTGGCACTTTCAGGTAAACGCCATACATCTGGAGATTTATCAAATTCTAGCACACATCAATAGCTCAAATCCACCATATAATTTGCTACAAATAAGTCAGGCATGGCTTGTTTTAAAGACTTGTCCATGCTTACAGACTCTGCTGCAAAAGTTTCCCCATTCTTATTAGTTTGCACATGAGGGCTTTGATATAGAAGCTCAATTCACATGAAATAACTTTACCTACAGGAACAACAGAATGTAGTAGCTTTTCTTGACAGAGATCATAACGAGCAAGAACCCTTCCTTCACCTTCATCCTAACCACACAGAAAACAAAATCTTAACACCTTTGGTATAGCATGATTCTACAGATTATTTTTCAGCCACTGTTGTTTCATAAAATCATAGAAAATATAAAAATCATGAAAACAAGTCAGAAAGGAAACATACACTAAATATTCAATAATCACAAACAGCATAATTCAGTAAAAATAACAAAGCTATAAATCTACACAGGACTTTGGAAATATTCCTGGAACTTGAGTATCCTATAAGTACTCGAGAATCTTTAAATTCAAAATTGTGTTAGTTTGCTATTTCTGAACAGACTTGCATCTATAGAAAAGAGGTTTCCTCAGTCTCCAAATCTTGATGCTCCTGTCACTGAAAGACCCGTGAATTTTTCCAGGTGAGCAAAAAGTAGCCTTTGGCCAGTAGTTCTGTTCAGGGAACTTTAGAAACTAGCAGTGTAAGATGCACATCTTTGAGCAATCAGAAGGTGGCACCTTATTAACGCTGCTGCAGCAGTGCTGTGCCAGCTTTGTGTCCCCACTCTGCAGAACAGCTCATGGATGCAGCCAGGTTTTAGCTAGCTTCAGAGAGGGCAGGGAGATGTGGTGCGCTGGAGACATAAACAAGGAAGAAAGAAGAGTGTCTGAAAGGTGAAAGAGGTTTCTGGTGATATGGCAGACCTAGCAGCACGAGGCAGAGACATTCTTTGGAGGCATATAAAACACCCGATATGTTTACTTGTAATTTGAATTCACAGAAACACAACAGATATCAAGAATAAACATAAGCATAAGAATGAGAATGAGAAATAATACTTTTACTGAGAAGAATTTTGAGACTTTAAACTATTTTAATCCATTCGAGTTTGCCTTGAAGATGTCAGGTTAATTCCTGTCCTTTAGAGGCATGCAAGGATTAGGTTTTGAAGTACAGAGTACATCAGATCTCATGTTTGAGAAAAACAAAACAAAACAAAACAAAACAACCAAAACCCAGACAATGGTTTCTGACTTTTCTGGTGACAGACAGAACTTTTAAGATCATGCCCCTCTCATCCCCCAAATGTAATAATTAGCTCTGTACCTTTTTTGAACAACCACCATGACAGTGCAAACTCTCCATAATGCATCAAGGCTTGCCCTCCCTCTTGTTTTAAGAACAGAAGGATCTACAGTAAAGCTTGCATTAATTGAACACAGCATATCTAAGTTAAAAATAAAATTGTAAATATTTGAAAATGTGCATTGTGTTGGTGTCAACTTGTGTTTATTGATCTTGTCTGGCTGAAAAAAAAAGAAGGATAGGGCCTTATGAGAGCCTCTGGCATGAGGCAGTTTGTAAATTGTCATGTTAGACAAAGGTTCATTTTATTCTGAGTTGCAAAAATTC
>JAVHNF010064453.1:0-28256 GCA_034783455.1 Micropsitta finschii
AATAGTTCATCTACCAGTCAGGCCTCGTTTCACCCTATTCTAAAAACCTTCCGATTTAGTGGGATGAAACCACAGTCCCAAAACAGTTCAATCCCAAGAGTCTTCCTTCTTCACACAGTTTGAACACTGAACCACCGAGCCTGGCTTGAGGCTTTACACATGTATAATGCACACATCTATGAGGGAAAAGCACAGACACACACAAGCTGAATGAGGAAACAGACATCTGCACACACTTCTCATCAGCAGCTCTCATAGGGTTGGGCAGAACTGAGCACAACTGAAGAGCAGAGCCTGGGACCAGACTACAGTGTTTTGCCAAAGACTTTTGTTTTCCCTTTGGAAAAGGGTAGATTTACAAGTTTTGGTAAGAAAGATGATGGAACTGGCTTGAACAGGATGCCATGTTCAGCCCAGAATGGATCTTTCCAGTTCTTCAACAGCAAGCATTGGAAACCAGCACATCTCAAACAAGACTTCAAAAGCTACTTACACAGGGCAGGGCCAGCTTCAGAATCAGCTCTCTCACAGCTTCTGGCATACTTGGCAACAGCAGATTCCTGAGGCTTTGTATGGAGATCCCCATCCCAAAGGAAAAGGTTAAGAAGCTCCACGAGGGGTGGGATTTGTTCAGATCTCCTACAACCTTGTGCCTTTCTGTGAGCTGCTCCCAAACTGCAGCCCCAGCACCTCCCATCCCAGTGGATACTTGTCCTGCCTCGCTAGGGAATTTCAAGGAGAAAATCCCACACAGAGGAGAGGATTGGAGCTGGAATGACTGAAGTTGCTGGCAGGAAAAGTTTTAGAGGCAGAAGTCAGAGGAATAGCTGGCAGAGGCTAAAATCAGATCTGCCTTCCTCTCCTATAGCCCCCCTGCAAGCGTAATATCCACACTGCTAGAAGCTGGGAGACATCTGTATCTCTCCCTCTTTAGTCATGAAACAGAAAGCCAGGCTTCATGGAAACCCACAGTCATCTCCATCTGTTCCAGAACAGTTCAAATAGCTGCAGGTGGGTTTGGAAGATCTCAGCATGGCTTTGGATTTAGGGTGTTAGAAATCTGAGACCAAAAAAAACCCCAAAGCCTTTAAAGTATCCAAGGAGCATACTTGAGAGTCACAAGGAAAACACCAACATGGAACAGAGGAGTGGGGCAACACTACCACATGGTGCAGTCTTTAGTGAAGGATGTCCAGTGCAAGGAACTCCTCTGAGGGGACACTGTTCAATTCAAATAGGGTTGTCTCATAAACCATTTGACCTCCGAAGAAATACAATTCCCAGCCAGGTACAAGAATCCAGACTGGGAGAGAGAACGGATAATATGCGCATGAAGACAGTGCCGGATAGGAAAGGCATCTGGAGGAAAACAGCCTGCTCTTGGCTGGCAAAACCCTTCAAGCCTTATTTTTATGCTGAGCTCTTGGCAAGCTCTACAGAAGGAGTGCAGGATTTGGATGGGAGCCGTGTTCCCTGTGACTCGATTCTTACTCATTAGCTGGCTATAAACAGAGTTAAACAAACCAGGCTGCTCTCGCCACTAAGGGCTCTTATGAGGAGTCTGAATTCCTATAGATGCCACAGATCCATCTGTGGATCTCAAAGCATTTGACAAGTTGAGTTTAGCCTCACGACACCTCAGTGAAGTAGGTATGAAATGGTCCCCTGATTCTGCAGGGAGGAGAAACAAGAGAGACCCTGAGAAACAGAATGTCTTTAAAAACAAGAACAGGGAATACTCATGAGTCCCAATTCCTCTTCGAGTTTGCCCTCAACCCTAAGCAGGTTGCATTCTAAAGGGACCATTTGAGAGGCCAAGTCCCCTCCTTCAGATTTAATCAGGCAACGTATTCATGCTGCTGATACAGGGCAGAGTGCTTAATTTAGGAGCTGGCCCTCACTGACAGTATCCTTTCCACAGGCGGGCAGAAAAGGCAGCACTGATGAGGAAGGAGACCTAGAGCGAGCAAGCACCACTTCTGTCTGCTTCTCCATGTGTTTAAGGATTTAATGGGATTAAGACATGAGTTTCCTGAGCAGATCCTGTCAGACAGCCCCCCTGGTGGGGCAGGGAAAGGAAGGGGAAGGAAAACCTGGCAAAGAGAAAAACTTTACCAGAGGTGCCTGTGAGAAGGTGCTCTCACACACACAGCACACCCAAGCCCCCCAGCAAGAGGGTTCTTGCTCTGGCTTCACAGAAAGGAGCCAATTCAGTCACAGGCAGCAGCCTCCACACAGGCAGAAGTGCTCCCCAGTCTCCCAGTCTCTCCCACCTTGCTAGTGATGCACATCATGAAAGCCACATACATGCATCTTCAGGAGAGCAAAGTGTGAGGAGATACCATGGAGTTCCCCCCACCTTTTTTGTTTAAAGGAATAAACCAATCTATATTTTCTAATTAAAACACTGCAAAGGCCACAATCAATAAAGGAGTCTCTATACAGACTAGCAGAAAGCCTGACCTAGAAAGAAACTCAAACACTAAGTTTAGAGAAGGAAAAACTCTACCTACTTCCCATCCTTTAAGGGACACGGGCCTGCTCCCATCATGTACCACAGCATCTAGTTTCTTCACAAGCATGCCTGCCACATTACACGGAGAAGACAGGATCCAGGTGACTTCCACACACTTGTAAGAAAGGTGCAGGACACTGGAGGCATCACTTGGATGAAGAATCACCACTTTGGACCCTTGCTGCACTCCCTTGATCCCAAGAGGACTATCTGCAGCTCCATTGCTGCTGACACCCTGCCCTGTCCTCAGCTTAAAGGTGGCTGCTCCCTCCCACCGGCTTGTGGTGGGCACCACCCAGCCCACACCAGCCATGCCATGAAGGACCAGCAGAGCCCCACTCTTAGCTGGGGCACCTCATGCTGGTGGGACCATGGAGGCAGCCCCATGAGCTGCTGGAGAAGCCCATAGAAGGCCAAAGGGGACAGGAGAGCTGTCACAGCCCACCTCGGAAGAGTACTCATCTTGGCAACAAAAGGCACTGGCTTAGGTAGAACTGGGCCCTCTGTGTTAAGACATCCATATGGAGGGCAGGTCAGATCCTGTCCTGATAACAGACATTTGCATGGAAAAAGACTGGGCAGAATGAATCATTTTGCATTCACACACAAATCCACAGCCACAGAGCTGGGACCTGACAGAAGGCAGCTCACAGCCAGCCTCAGAGCTGGCTCTGGAGTCACACCATGCCCTGTGCCAGCAATCAGACACTGCTTTAGGCTTCATCATGAAAAACAAACCTCCCAAAACCCCACAAGACTCAGGTGATGCCAAAGCCGCTCTGATGGACAAAAGCAAAACAAAACTGCACATCTCAGGAGCAGATCCCAGCACTTACCAGAAGCTCCCCCAGTACAGAAAGGCCAAGAAAGGCAGGAAGCAGGCAGATTTTCAACATTCAGACAAGAGTTTGGTATTTCTTAGCTAGAGCTGAAGGCATATAGTGGGGAAGGACATACAGCAGTTCTTCAAAGCAAGTGCACGTGGCAGAGGTCAGCCCTTTCCCTGGCTCTTCTCCTCCTCCTTTCCTCCAGACACACTTGAAGCTGGATAGAGAGGAAGGGGTACATTCCTGCCTGCACCCCTTCCCATCAAAGAGGCTGTCAGGCATAGGGAGGGTCTGTGATTTATCTGAGGAGGGGCCAGCTATTCACCTCCCCTGTCCCAGTGCAAATAGGCAGCCCTTGCAGGTGCAAAAGGAAGTGGCAGTAAGGCAGAGCCCGAGGGGACTGCGGATGGAGAAACACATTGGGAAAGCAGTACAGAGAAGACAGAAACAGGGAGCCTTGGGAGTGCCCAAAAGAGATGCAGGCAAACAGGAGAGAGGAAGCAGGTGAGAGATAACAGGGAGCTGTGTCACACAAAAGTTTCACTAACAAGCACTGGGATAAAATCATAATGCAAAATCAATCTGAAGAGCTGCAAATGGGCTGTTCCAGCTCAAGACAAGCAACTTTAGAGACACAGAAGGCAAAACCATCCTACTGTGCTCATATAGGTCCAGCTCTGACAGAAGAGGGCATATGGAGAGAGGGAAAAGAAGTCTTCAGTCTTTAGATGAGGTGGCTCCCAGAAGAAGCCCCCTCACACCCTCCCTTTCATACCCTCTCCTTCCTGAGTGAACAGGGACTGCCATGTCCCCATGCAAGCAGGTTTCTACAGCAAAGGTGAGCAATATACTCTTCAGGGTAGGAAAAGCAGAGAGGAAAAAGCACAGGCGTGTGTATGGTGTAAAGGCAGCGCTCCAACAAAAAATAACCCATGTTGCAATCGTGAGGAGAAAGAGCGAGCGTGAGACTTACAGTATGCCTGGAAAGGGGGTGGAAAAAGGGGAAAACTCTGTTCTGTCTCCAAGGCTGAGCTAACCGAGCCAAGTCACCCTGTCGCCTCTTAAGATATTTCTTTCTAGATAAGATATTCCAACTCTCCCCCTCCCTCCCCTTTCCAAATAAAGTGCAGATGGTCAAATATTACTGGTCCATCATCTGCCAGTTTCAGTCAGCATTGGGGAACTTAAACCCAAAAAGCATGATATTGAAAGACAAAATCCAATCCCCAAGGAACCCACCCTCAGAATCCCTTAGACTGAAGTCTCAGACTGTAAGCGGAGGACGAATTTATGAGATTTGGGGTCTATGAACTCCTCGGAGAGTTTGATGAAGGGGATTTTTTTCACATTAACAACAAGGCTGAAGTCCAAGCACTTGAGCACAAAGACGCTGCCGTCTTGTAACCCACTCGTGACCGCTTCCTCGCTGACAAGCGTCCAGTGCTTGGAGAACCAGCGATCCCTGTCGTACTGGAGGGTTGGGCCCGGGCTGAGGTAACGCTCCAGGAATGCCTGCCGGGAGTGGGACACGTGTTAGCACCAGTCCTGCCACTTGTTCTGCATCAATGCTCTCTTCCCAGCCCCAGGTTGAGCTCCACGAGCATGGGCTTGCCATGCTGTGAGTTTCAGCTTCCATGCTTCAGGAGACACCCTCTCCCCAGTCCCTCCCAGCTTTTCAGACCCCAGGAGCAGATACAAGCACCGGGAGATTCTCTTTCAGCCCATCCCACCAAAGTTATAGCCCTGACTTCTGCTGTCAGCAGTGCCATCTGGCAGCAGTTCAATACAGCAGAGGTCATTTCTCCCCTACCAGCCCCATAACCCATCCCAAAATAGCAGTCCCAGACAGGTAGACGAAATAGCTGGCCCTCCCTTCTTCAGGCCAAGCTAAGGTGGAAGACAGAGAGTTTCCATGGTTGCAGCCTGACTGAGGCTGCAAAACTGAAAGCGGAACAGGGCATGCTGTTTGATGTTGGTTGCTTTAACATCTCCTTTGCAATCTTGACAGCAGCAGAACTCCCCCTTGTATACCTGGGCAAGGTACCAGGTGGATCCTAATGAGAAGACACTAAGGCTCATCTTCTGAGAGCATTTCTGCCCTTAGGGTAGTTAAGTCCTGGGTAAATTCCTAAGAGTAAATTCTTGCATTTCTAACCCTTTGCTAGGATTGTGGGATGTTCTTAGAGGGGAAGGTAGAGATAGGAGGTGGATAACGTGACCCTTTAAGACCTGATGCAGCCTACGCACTGATCATATACAGACAGCAACTATGAAAACCTCCACTGACCTTCTTCAGCAATTTCCTCTCCTGTGTGTACACATAAATGTGATATCCCTTTCTCTCCCCTTCCTGCACCGTTAAAGAAAGCGTTACCTTTGGTGTCATGTTATTGGTGATGCAGAAGGACAAGTGTTGCAAGATGCTCTCCATGCTGTGGTACTGCTGCTGGCGGGTGGTGCGAAGGTACTTCTGCAGAGCTCTTGCCATGGAGGGGAAGATTGCCTGAGCTGCTTCTCGGGGGTCCATCATCTCTCCTGGAGCTTTCTGCTGTTCCTCTGCCTGGAGGCGTTTGATGTGAGTGAAAGCCTCCTCTACTGCAACCACAAGCCTGCAGAAGGAAAATCAAGATAGCAGGAGTCATAAAGAGAGACGTAGGATGGGGCTGTGGTTAAGGCAGAGCCTGGGAGATGGGATACACAAGTTCCTATTCCCATCTTTGCTACTGAGTCACTGCCTCCCATCTGAGCAGTAGACAGCAGCTTTCTTTCCTTGACCAGCAACTGAAGGCAATAAACCAGGATTAAGGCTGTAAAGCCTGAGTGTTGTACTTGGTTCTGCCAGCACAGCATAAACATCAGTTAGATGATTCATACAAGACACAGCTGCCCTTGCAATTAATGCATGTCTTTGAAAACAACGGTTGCAGCATATAGGACTGCAGGGTGAAGCATAAGGATGAGCAAGCAGTCAGGAACAGGCTGGCTATAAACCAGCATGACCCAGGACAGAGGCTGCTCAGAGAATCTGTGCTGCCAAGCTGCAGTGTGCTCTGACATACACGGGCCAGGTACAGAGACTGTGCTGCTCTGCACTCTCCACTCAACAGTGAGAGGGCTCTCCTCTCAACACCTACCGCTGCAGCTAGAGGCACCTTCTGCAAATCACTCCTGTGTTGCCACAGGTGAGCAAACATCAAGAGCACTGCATGAAAAGGCAAATAGATGCCATATAACACTTGCAAGTTAGCCCAGAACTAAGGAAAAAGTGAGAGGCTATGCTGCAGTTAGTGAGGAAAAAGCAGTGATAGTAGATGAATCACCCAACTAAACTCTTTTGCCCCTCCTGACAGGACTCCTGACAGCTTCATACTAGATTTCCATTCAAGTCACCAACTACTCTCCACACTGCCCTCAATACCCAAAGCATCTTAAAGCCAGGGAAAGCTGCCTCACAAGCAGCACAGGTACAGAGTACCACATTCAGAGCGTATATGAGGAACAGCAAAAGAAACCCTGACCCCTTCCCATTTTGTGGGGAAAAGGGGATTGAGAATCAGTTTCTAATCTCTTCACATATATTTGTTGCAGCTCTGACCTTTTCCTTTGAAACATCTCGCCTGATCTTCTAGTGACTGACGGGTTTAGTCTGACTAAGCATCCATTCTAACCAAACTCAGCAAGCAAAGAAGATGTGGACCAGTTGAGATGTTACACAGCACAGAAAGGAAAGTTTTAGTTCCTATTGCTTTGAGGCTGCAAGAGAGCCTAAAAGACAGTGGCTATAGAGCACAGGTCAGCCCAAAGCAGGCTAGAGGACACACACTATGCCAGCACTTTCCCAATGAAATATAAACTGCCAAAAGAAAACACAAACCAAGCCAGCTCCTTCCACTTACGGCACATTCCTTCCAAACACAGCTCAGTTCAGGGGTGCCTGTCTGTAAGGCCTCAAACTGTTAGGTATGTTAACTACAAACTGTAATTAGGTTCCAGAGCAAATAGAGGCACTGTCTCAGGTCACCTCAACAACGCATCAACTCTGCAGCCTAAGTATGACTGGCAGAAAACTAACCTGTGTCCCAAAATAACATCTAACTACTGGTCATATCTTTCCTCCACAGCTCACTGAAGGGGGCAAACTGCCCCTTTTAGTAGTGTGTCAACACAAATATTCTCCTCACCTACTAACAGGCAACACCAAGCGCTCTATGGAGCCTGTCCCTGGATTAATTGAGCTGAGACAACAAGCCTGGGCATGGGGGAAAACAATGGGATTTCCTACAGCAAGTAACCACAGATTTCTCAGGCACCGAACTGTTCCCTAATCCATGACATTGCATTAGTTTATCTGCACAATATACATAAGCTGTTTCATGCATGTTCCTCAGACAATCCCAGTTACAAGCCGTCACCATCCCTTATGCATCTGGATTTCATATGCTTCTTTGCTGTGACAGATTTACAGCCAACCCCCGGCCCTTTAAATCAGAGGCTCCTGTGAGGCTTTGCAATCCCCACATGGCTGAGTGTCCTGGGTTCAGCAGTAGCAGTCATTTTTTTCTCCTTAGTAACTGGTGCAGTGCCTCACAGGAGGGGATGGCTTTACCTTGCACGGCGCTTTCTCACTCGCCGCTCATGGTCAGCCTCTTCGTAGTAGAGCTCGTTGTGACTGGAGTCCCTGCGACGAGCTGCAGCCGCGATCATGGCACGGGACTGCCCCGATGCATTGTTCCCTGGGCCTTGGAGAGGCAAGGACAGACCAAAAGGTGGTGTTACTGACACAGGACTGGGGCTAGGACGGACCAGTGCCCCACAGCATCTGTCAAGTGCTCTGTGGCTCCAGCCTTCCCAGCTGAAGCTATAAACCCTTCCCCAGTCCTCAGGAGCTCTGGCAGAAACCCTGCTAGGCAGCACGGGCTTAGAGAGGGAGCTTTGCCACATGGATAAGGGAAGTTAGTTGGGATGACACATACACAAAGGCAGAGATGAGGTGCGCATGCCAAGGATGCAACTTACCACCCATTATATATGTTTTCAGTTTGAAGGCAAGAGCAGCTGGAATATACCACATTTCAGCAACAAGACAGTGCGAGCGCACAAGAATTGAGGAGTTGGAAAGACAAGAAAGACAAACACAAGAGCATCATGAGACATGGAGATGAATGACCAAAAGCCAAACTCCAGACAGTTACACACAGGGAGGAAAATCAGGATGCAGGGCCAGAAGGGTCACCTTTAAATAAAGCATAGGCTTTCCCACAAGGGCAGATGCTGTCAGAGCCGCAGCATTCCTGCAGCAGGGTAGGCTGGGGTCTGTGTGTGTAGCAGCTGCTCATGGCACTCTGAGCACACCTGCCTTACAGCTTCTGTTGCTGTTAACAGATCCTTTACAGGTACAGCAACAGGGAAGCTGCAATTTGCTCTGTAACACCCACTTAAGTGACAGAGCTGTCTACTACATTACCTTAACTAGTGACCTTAAAATACAGTAGTAGGCTCTGCAGCTCCCCCATGAAGCTCACAGCTCTGGCTATTCAGGCAGAGAGAGGCAAAAAAATGTTGCCCCATAAGCCTACCAACCCTGCTATCTAGATAGAGGTGGCTCTACCCAGAGGGGGAAATGGAGATGTCTCAGACTGCATTCAAACCACCAAGAGCTGCTTTTCTGACTAAGTGCTCTGAAAGCCCCCACTCTTAACAGACAGTGGTTAAGACCAATCAATTGCACGGACATGCTTAAAATTGTTCTGCTCATGCAAAGGCAACTCTTTGGTTTCTTTCCTAAAAAGCACAAAGCACATTCCAGGACAGAAGCCTGAAGTTCACTCAGCAGTGGGAAGGACAAGCATTCACACAGACAGCTTCTGAAGAGGCTAAACACTTCAGACTGACAGCCCTGAAATAGAGGATGTGACTCAAGGGAGATACTAGCTCCCAAATTGGGATTAGAATTGTAATTTGCTTTGTTGACTATGCCCAGTGATGAAAATCCTGGTTTTGAAGGTGAGCCTCCCTACTCTCTACAAGAGAGATTACAGCAAGATTTTTTCCTTCCTGGCTGCTCCAGTATCAAAGACAAAAGCTGCCAGCAAATTAGGCTGCCTTAATAGCATTACTGTCTTTTCATGTGCAAGGTATAAGAGACTGTCAGGATGCCAGGGTAAGCTGCAGCCAGAACTACAGTCTGCTTCATCAAATGGATGGGAATCTTCTTAAAGACGTGCCTCTAAGCCTGAGATTTCCACATCCGCAAAGGCAGCAGCATTGCACAAGGAATGCTACTGCCCCACAAGGGAAAGGCACAGGTTTTCAGACCCTGGCGGAGTCATGAGCTTGCCACTTGGAAAGGCCTGCCAGCCACTTGTAGAGCTTCCTTCTGGTTCCTTCTCTCCCAACAAAGCCTGTGAGCTATCAGCTCCTAAGCTACTATGCTATCAGACTGACAGTTTTACTTCTGAGCTTGGGCATCCCAACATCCCAGCAGGTGCTGCAGAACAGAGACCCTGCTGCATCCCAAAGAGATGTGCTGCATCAGAGGAGAAGACAAGCCAGCTACTAGTCAGAATGACACATCCTGCAGCCAGTCTGGTGGGCCATTTGGTTTGAATGGTATGCAGACAGCTTTGGGATCTGGAAGCCCTCACCTTCCACACAGCAGCCTCACTGACAGTAAGCTGGAATGAAAGAGTGATGAGCAAGTCTGCTGGCTTCCCCTCTCCAACTCAACTTGTTCTCTCTCATCTTTGAGCTTCCTCATTCCAGGCAGCAGGGAACACACTATGGGCAGAGACTGCCCTCTCCCTCCCCCCTGCTTCCCCCTTCCTCTGTCAGGATGGGGAAATCTTACTGTAAGGATCTAAATAAACCTCCAATTAATTTTCTGGATCAAAAGTGCTGCATCAGGTTTGGGGACACATTTAGAATAAGGTCTTGGAAACTTCTGAAGGCACCAAAATGAAATAAATACATTTAAAACCTAATTTACACCAAAAAAAAAACCCAACCCACACCCATAAGGCACTGAAACTTAGTTGAAGGCAAAACAATCACGTCCCATGTTTTTCCATGGAACATCCTTCATGTTTCAGTACCCACGCCCTGCACGCAGAGCTACCTTTCCAGCTAACCCCCTCCCCAGCTCTAAAAGCCTTTCAATACTAGCAAATTCATGGGTGGGATGAGCCTTACCACATTTTGCCACAAGACTTCAGTCACCCTTCACCACAGAAGCTTCCCTCTACAACTTCAGTTTTTCTATCAAAGGAATGTGTACTTTTATAAAGGCTGTGATGGCTGAGCATACCCTGCTTATCAAGTCTAGCTTTCACTGATAGGGTTTAAGAGTGCCAAATGATTTAAGTCCAGTTTTTACTGCTTTGAGTGTCCACAGGGATCCACCCATCCATCCATCCACAGGCCTCTTTAAAGCCCAGAAGCTTGAAACAGGTTTGTTGAATGGCAAAGCTCAAAGGGGATAGTTATCTGTGTCTGAATTTCCATGAACTGCTTAGTGTCAGGATGACTTAGGAGCACAGCCATGCATAAGCCAGGCATAGCTAATTTAGTGCTGCTGCAGGCTGACAAGCGTTGCTTTCAGTGGCAACTGCTGCTTACACAGTTGCTTTTCTTCCCACATTGGTATCAACCTTCTTCACTTTCCTGAAGGCTGCCTGTGGAAGCATCACAATAAACCACTGGGGAACTCATTTAGGTTAAAAGTTGTGTTTATTGTACTATCACAACCAAGGAGATGACCCAAGAGAGACAAAAAGCAGAGGCTGCCTAAAACAAGCAGTGGTGCCAAAAAGTGTTTGTCAAGCCACATAATTATAAAGCCTGACACAAAACTTGGCCACTTTGCCTGGCAAAGACAAAAGCCTTATTGAGGGCTAAACACATCTGTAAAGTCATGGGGAACTGGCAAACTCGGCACTGTTAGGAAGATTTCCAGCAAGAGACAAGATTTGGCAAAGCAAAAAGGTGAGAATGTGTGCATAACAAAGCATAAAGCCAACCCAGCCCTTCCCCATCCCACCCAGTCTCAGAGACTACATTTTACCTCACCTACCATCAACATTGTAGACTTTCAGGCCAGCCATGTGCTTGGCTGCACGGGATTTGGAGGCTGTTAGTAAGGCCGGGTTGTAGACTGTGAAATCTCTGTAGTAGTTTTCCAGGACCACCAGTGCAGCTCGCTGGATGCTAGGGACAGAGAGAACAAACAAAAATACAAGACAAAGCCCCCCAAAATGCAACAAGTTCTTTTGTTTCCTTAAAATAAATGAAAAGGATAATAACAAAAAAGAAATAGCCACATTATTTGGGTCAGGATTGTCACACCTGCAGAACTGTGCAATAAACAGAATACTAGTTACCCCCTGGGACCTGAAATTTAATTTGAAATGCACAATAAACGTGCCCTCACCTCATTAGGAGGATGACAGGAAACCCCTAAGCAAGGGCAGCATAGATTGAAGCACTAGGCTGCCTGCAGTATGGGAAATACAGAATGAGAGCTCAGCCTGCCTTCCTGCAAGGCTGGAGCTCAGAGCACCACCACATAGGTTTTGCTGCAGTTGGCCAGCCCAGATGGAGGGACCAGCTCAGGATGGATACTTTTCCCTTTGAGTCATTTCCAGCCGCACCTCAGAGCTTCTCCATCAGAGCATTGACAAGAGTCCAAATCTTTCCAGCTTTCACAGCACGATAAGATCACTGCCTGAGGAGTGTGGCTGCTGGAGAAAGGATTACCTCAGTTTTGCTTGTTAAATCCCAGGAAGGACAGAATGGGCAGCAGTGACACTCCCTCCATCCCTTTGAAGGGATGCCTCTACATAACATGACGACACATGGGAGCAAAACAGCACACACGCCAGCAGCAGGAAAGGCTCAACCCAGAGATATCTTCCTTTGCAGTCATTTCAATAACAGAGGTGTCTGTAGGCACTGCTACCAACAAATAGGACAGTATTGCAAAACAAGGCACAGCTATGGTGTTTAGAAATGCCAGCACACACAAACGGGATCCAGGACATGGCTCTCTCCATGTTGCTCTGGCTCCATGCCCCAATGTGGTCTGGGTGGCAGTAGTGTCCTGAGCAAAGCACCAAGATCACCCATTCAGTCAGCTGGAGATTGCCAAGAACCCACATTTCATTTTGAACCCATAAATATTATAAAGGGAACTGCCAATGTGTTTGTTGCCAGTTAACTGTAAAGTTCGCACTTAGCAACAAAGCAACCGAATATTCTCACACATGTTACAACATAGGAAGAAAACATTACGAGGATGGGACCGTGGGAAAAGAAGACATCAGCAAATTAAGACCTAAATTCAATTCTCAGCACTACGACTGATTCAAGGCACGCTCCCAGAGGGGCAATTTCAATTTTCCTGTGCCTGGTGCTAATATTAAACATCTGCATCACACCCCAGTGATTTAAACACCACACACACATATACACCCTCTGCCACTGACCAGTGAATTAAGTGTAGATTCCAGCCCATTCACCAGATCCTGAGAAAGAAGAACAAACCCAGACTTGTTCAGTTTACCATCAGCAGTCAGTATTAAGGTATAGCACCATATATTTCATTAGCTGTATAACCTTAAGATGATTAATTTAGCAAATTCTTTCTTCAGGACTGTTTGGATGCAGATTTCTTCTGTATCCAGCTAAAGCATCTTGAAGAAGCTTTACCTTTACCTTCGTATTTCCTCAGATCAGATTCATTAAAAGCAACTCCATTTAAGCACTCAGCTATTGATATGAAATAAAAAGGCACTATTTAACCAAGGAAATAATTTTCTTTCATGAAGCAGTACAAACTCACCTCCTGCCACACGCACGTAGGCGCTAACAGAACCAATGAAAGGCAGTTCATTCCTTCCTGCCAAACTTGTGATTTCTACTGTGAATTTGCTGCAGCTTAGAAACAAAATGTCATAAAAGAAGTCATGTGGCAAGGCAACAGCACATATTCCCCTTTCTGACTGCATTCAAACATGACCAAGTTTTTCCATGTCCACTTCCCAGGAAGGCAAAGCTCCACAGAGTTTCATCCCAAAACACAATGTTTGAAAAAACAGGACCAACTAAAATCAACAAGATATGAATTAAACAGTTATACTCTGGAATGAGAGCAATGTATTAGCAAACAGCACTGGGACTTCCATCCCGGCAGTGGGAAATGAAGGTTCTCCATTGACCACCTAGCTCTATCAGGATAAAGCAAAATGCATCACAGGAGGGAATAATTTATTTTAATACACACACTTTTCCCCTGGACACCACAGAGTTAGTTATCATCAGGATGCCAGCTTTCCCCACCTACTACTCCTAAATAACCTATTGCACTAATTCATTGTCACATCCACCCAAAATCTAAACACAATAAAACTTTTACATTACAATAACTGCTCTGAAAATTAAAAGCCTAGCTATTTATTGACAATGCAAATCCAGTACAGGCTCAGGTCCACATATGAGATACCCCAATGATAGAGAGGGTCTGCTTTCTAGGGAGAGAATTGTAAGCAGACATTAGTTTCCTAAATTTGTAGCAGCCTATTTGTGTCTCCTATGGAGTCATCCTCAGCACGGTAGGTTAGGAAGGCAGCTGTACTGTGACTCTGCAAATTCTTTTCTGAAGGGAAAACAAAAAGAATGAAGATGCTGCAGACAAGAAAATTATAAGGGTCACAATAATTAGCAAGAGAGGAGAAGGCTGAATCAGAGCCTTCTGAGCACATTGCTCAACCTCTTCAGCCACATCAAGGGGAAGCCTAACCCTGCAGAGCTCAGAGCCAGCCCTGCCCCATAAGGAGCTGCAAAGCAACAAGAACCGCCCCCCAACAGGCACAGCCATCCCAAGCACAGCAGAAAGGGACCTAAATTGTGCAACACAATGTGCAAGAAGGAAGGCAAACACAAGCCAATAGCCATGCAGAGCAGCCCTGAGGAGCAATGGTCTCATGGTCTGAGAGCAAAGCAAAATGCTATGGAAGGCTGCTGTCTCCTCACAGAAATTCAGGGGTTTTGGGACTCTCCACTGCAGGGCAGACCCTGGCTTGGCAAGCAAGGTGAAGTGGCTGCAGCAGGCCTCCCCTCCACACACACCCCAGCTCCGATTAGAATGGGAACTGGCAGCCTTCCTAGAGCCTGTGCTTGGAAGCTCTTCCCTTGCAGCAGTGTCTCAGGAGGAGTTCAGCACCATGTCGGTCACTGCATTAATTCCCCCCACACATCGGCAAACAGAGGCTTCCCTTGCCTTTATGACTTTAAAGGAACGGGGAGGAATGGGAAGAAAGCAAACAGAAAGTTTCAGTACTTCATTGCCTGCTTGGAGAAGGTCAGAGCGAGGACATTCCCCATGTCCTACGAAGAAGATCATATCAAGACACAAAAAAGCATTTTCATGCAACAGTTCAGACTCAAAACCTTCAATCGGAGGCGAACCCCCCCCTCTCATACAGGCCAGCAGCCTACTGGAAACCCAGTTTTCCTTGTAGGCTGTACCAGTAAGGTTCTAAGTTTTGTTGCTTTGCATTTTTTTGCAGTTGGAGGGTTGGTTTTAGTTTTGTTCTAAATGATCATCACCACTACCCCGGAGAAGGCCATGTCACAGCATGCTGCCAAGAGGGAAAGCAAACAAGCAGACCCCATGGGGTACCTCAGCGGCATTTGGCTGCAGAGTCCTTTACAAACAGTAATGAATTAACTTGCGCAGGGCATCCAAGGAAGTGGAGGAGGGGAATATGGGACACAAAGGCAGCAACTGTTGCCAATTCTTTTCTCTTGGAAGGTAAGTCAGGAACAGTTTTGCCTGAATACTTGCTCCGATGTGGGATTTTGATACCTCAGGTCGTGCTGTACTCTCTAGCTCATTCTGGCTTTGTATTTGCCTTCTGTGACATAGCTACACCAGTACTGACTTTGGCTTTTTTAGAGGATTTCCAGGAAAACAAGCCAGTGCTATACTGAAGCAAAGCACAAAGAAAGAAGCTTGTTTATATAATCAAAACACTGGCTTTGGGCCCTGCTGGTTTCTAGGAAGAGGGATTTGAGTCTTCTCAAATGATGAGGAAGGGATAGTGAGAAAGAAAATAATGAGAAGGAAAATGAAAGAAAGAGATTAAAGCCACACCTCAACACCCAAAATTGCCATTGGACATACTAGAGACCATCATTCATGTGGTTTTAGCAGCTTTGTGCCTTCCTGCTAAGCTAGAAACGTAGCCCGTCATGGTACCATACCAACCATGATGTAGACACTGCTGATCATCCAAGGCAGAGGAGCGCCTTATGGTTTTGTAACAGATAGAAGTACACATATAGAAAGAACTGAGCTGTCTGCTGCCAAAGCACTCACTTCCTTACCTCGCTATGGATGCAAATCCTGCATCAGAGTTTAGGGTGAGCCGCACACCTAAAATCCACCAGGTTAGTCAGAGAGGCCTGATCAGTGCTGTGCTGAGGGCTGAGGAAGCCTGGGGTTATTTAATCCAATGATTCCCAACACAGATTCCACTCCTCCAATACCACTTTCTATTAATGTTCTTCAAAACAGACATAGCATCCAAACAAGCCAAGGTCTCTGGGCACACAAAATACATACCACAGCCAGCTGGGAAGCTCTGGCACCTCAAAGAGAAGCTGAGCAAGGATTGCATGCAAGAACCTTCCACGCAGAGCCAGCTTTGCCTTCATGGCTCTCTCCAGCCTACAGCTGCATCAAGCTTAACTACCGTAAGAGATGCTGAGGTCTCCTGGAGTGCTGAGCTGCTCACCCACAGCACTTTGTACTCCCTAGCACTGCTGTCAGCTCACATCCAACGGGCTCAGAAACCTCAGAAACCAGAAGCACCCTACAATCACATCTCCCTTTCCAGAAAACCCCTTTACTTCACATACTCCTTTGCTAGACCCAGCGCTGGGGCTTGAGCTCCTGGTTCTTCACAACACTTGACTGCTCTTCCAAAGCTAAGTCACCAGGACTGGAACCTCAAAAATAGAACTGGAAATAACTGAAACAAAAATGCTTCCCACACCAGAACCCCTGCTGAGAACAGTTGCAAGAGATTTCTAACATCCTTCTAACACAGACTTGCTACCCTGGTCTGCCTACCGCAGTGAGGTATGATGTCCAGATGCTCCCCATGTACAATGACCACATCAGGGTCCATCTCCTGTAAGCTGACAGAGCACAAGTGATTTGGTACTCACTGTCCTTCCCAAGCAACACCTTTGAGCAAAGCTCCTGAGAGAACAGAGGTCACACAGAAGAGCTTTGCAGTGCCAGCAGTAGCACCAATGCCTTAGCTACAGTTTTGTCCTCCCCAGTAAACAGAGCCGGAGTCAGATCTCAGCACAGACCCCAAGACAAGGAACTCCTTTAGCAGCTGTGGCCAAACGAGCAAAGGAGAAAAATGCCTTTTTAGTGTCATAACTACTACAGCATTTTGGGTAGGTAGGGGGAAGAGAACAAGGCCACAGCCTCTAGGAAAAGGAAAACCTCATTTTCTTGTCAGACGACCACAACTGAAGTCTCTGCTCAGCTAAGACAGGAAAGCACAATCATCACTCTCCCTGCAGCAGGCACCAAGTGACCGACATGCAGAGAGTTTGTTTTAGATACCCAACTTCTGGCACTTGGTCAGCCTGGGAAGAGAGTTTGCAAGGCCAAACCTTTACTGGAGAAGGGAAGGAAACCTCAGCACAATAAAATGAAAGAATAGGAATTTAAGTGTGCCCCAATCCATCTGAACAACTGTCACATGAACGTTTTAAGTTTATGGAGTGCACCAGCCCAGTTTCTAGGTACAGATCTCCCCTTTTCTGTCCTGTATGGTCCAAGACACTGTGCTCACCAACACACACACTCTATGCCAAGTCTTCTGGTTTGTGAGACAAAAACCAGAACCAACATACCAGCTAAGCAATAAAGTAGTTAATCACTGATGCAGGAGGGATTTCAACATACAGGTTTTCTGACTGAGAGGATGAGTCTAGGATTCATTTTCAGGTTGGAGTATGTTTGTTTTCCACAACAGCAGCCTAGCCAAAATCATCCAATATAGGTGAAAGGAAAACAGACCCTGCAAGTCTACCACTGTATCTTCCATTCTATAGGGAAGATAAGCTCAGAGTAGGGAAATGGGAGCTTTGAAAAGGAGGGTATAACCAAGCTTCAGTGTGAGGAGGGAAGAAATCCACTGCTTTATGCCAAACAACCCAAACAAGCTACTTATTTAAGCCTCCCTGAAGAGCCCTATAAAAGTATTCCCAGGCCAGTACTTAAAAGATGCTGCTACAGAAGTACAGAGAGCTGAGTTTTAGCAAGCAGCTATAAACCCCCAGTAAACCCATAGGCATGCTCCCATTGCAATTCCTTTTCTAGGAAACTTCCCAGCCTGACAGTTCAACAAGTTAACTGGCCTTTAGGGTCCCAGCTAAAGAACTGGGAGAACTTCAAATGGTAGAACTTCAAATGTTGATGCTTTCCCAGCAGCTGTACTGCCCTTGCCTCCAACTTCCCACAACTGAAGGTGGCAGTTACTATCATTAACTAGGACAAAACCCTAAGCTACTAATGGCAACATATAGTGAGGAGGAAGAGGAGAACACAATCCTCTCAAAGTGATCCAAAAGGTCAAATGATATGGTTTATCAGGAAAAGGCAGTCACTGTGGTGAGGTCAGATATTATGACAGCACCAAACTTCCTCAGGAACACAATGAACATCTCATTTCACAGTATACAAGGTCGAGGGAAGCAAATAGCACAAGGACACTTGTTACTACCCCTGACATCATATTCAACAGAAAGCAAATAAAGTGAGAAATAAACTGCAAAAGCCTAACGTGAATTTTAGAAGCAATGGAGGTGCCAGAACACCAGAAGAGCTTCCTATGGGAGGCAGGCGACTCTTTTCAAAGGAAAGGGAAGACTTAAGCTCGTGCTGAGCCTAAGCTTCTTTCCATATTCACTGTATGCAATTCTTGGATGCCTTACTGCAGTGGGTCAGACTAGGTAACCAGGAAGGCTGTCTTTAGGCCCCTCAAGGAACAGCAAAGTGGGGGTTGCTAGCATGTGGCAAAGGTACACTGCACTGATTACCTCAGCCCAGCCATTGGGATGGGTACATGAGCACACAACAAGAGCAGCTTCAGAGGCTGCATCTGAAAGAGCAACTTGTGAAAGCCTGGACATGAGGCATGCCAAACCTCTCCCCAGAAGGCTGAGGATGCCAGCTGCCAGGGAGCAGGCTCCAAAGCAAACCACTAGCATCCTCCTACACCAAGACCACCTCTCCAAGAGGAACACTGTGTGTATGGGAGCTGTTTTCAAGCACTTACCAAGCAGATACCCAGAAGAACCACTAAATCCAAACAGTACAGCTCATGGATTAGCCAGTGGACAACAGCAGCTTTCAGGCACTAGCAGCCTGGGCTGGATTTCAACCAGTTCCTCAGACACCAATAACCACATGCAGATGTCCCAACAGCTCTCAAACTAAAGACATCCACTTCCCTTTGATCATATATCAAACATTCAAAGCTTCTCATCAAGCAGAAAGCAAGTCCTTACTACCAGCACCTCCCTGCCCCAGGGTCTGCTGCAATGCAGAGAAGAAAGATGAGAGCAAAGAAGCCACGTATCTGCTATGTCCCAGACACCCACAGTGAACCAAACCAACGTCTGGCCAGACATCCAACACCACAAGCCCAACCCAGCACCCTCAGGAGCCAGGAGCAGTTGAATTGGATCTGGAAAGCAGCAGCTACTGGATCCACAACCTAGAGCTCAGAAATGGGGCCTAGTGAATATACTAACTTGTTTATTTAGGAGAAAATAAAAAAATCAACTAAACAACTACCATCTGCTCACACTGAAGCAAAACCAAAGCTGTGAAAGGCTTCCTTTATTTATTGAGCAAATTGGCATGTTGGGAAGAAAGGCAGTGAGAGAAGAGCACAAAGGATGCAGCTTAAGTGAAAAGATGATGGTAAGAAGCTGATCTTGAGATGTCCCCACAAACCTGCACAGTATGGTGGATACAGGCACACGAGGCACACATGGGTGCTGACAGACTAGGGGCAAGACAGCTTCCTGGGGCACCTACAAGTGTTGCATCCAGTTACCAACAACCCAAGTAGGCTCCATTTGTCTGCACCAACTCAACACAGACCTGGGACCAATTTGTGAGAGTCAGGGATGCTGCTGCAGTAGATCTTACAGTTAACATCTCCACAGCTGAGCAGACTATTGAAGCTGAAGAGCCCTGTCAAAGGAGACCTTGCATGAACACTGCCAGGGATGGAGTATTCACAGCTTCCTTGGGCAGCCTGTTCCAGTGTCTCACTACTCTCACAGTAAAGAACTTCTTCCTTATATCTAACCTGAACTTCCCCTCTTTCAGTTTGAACCCATCATCCCTTGTCCTAATGCTACAGTCCTTGATGAAGAGTCCCTCTCCAGCATCTTTGTAGCCCCCTTCAGACACTGGAAGCTGCTCTGAGGTCTCCACGCAGCTTCTCTTCTCATTGGGGCTGAACAGCCCCAATGCTCTCAGCCTGTCTTCATATGGGAGGTGCTCCAGTCTCTGACAGTCCTTGTGGCCTCCTCTGGACTTGCTTCAGCAGCTCCATGTCCTTCTTATGTCGGGGACACAGAACTCTCACAGCTGGAGATAAGACTCTACACAAGCCCACAGCAATAAGCTGCCATTCACAACGATAATACTGTGTCCAGCTCTGCACCTTAAGGGACATGGCCTGGGGCATGAGATGTCCCTCACACTTGGGGGCCACAGCTGGTTCCCTATAGGCCTCCTGGGGACAGGAGAAGCAAGGACTTGAGGCTCTGCTATCCTCAAGCCCAGCAGAGGAGCACACTTTAGCAGACAAACTTGCACCATCAAGGAGTGCTCCTGCATTCCAATGCACAATCTATCTGCTCATGCAGGCAGCAGCACTGCTTTCAGTGAAATTGTCACTGCCATGACAGAATACTGGTCTGCTTCTTTACCTCTGCCCCATCTCACCTTTCTTCTGCCACCAGAAGCCTCTGTAACCCTTAAGCACCAGAAGGACAGTTAAAATGACTGCAGAAATTAAGCTGGGCTAAATAATCCAGGAAGAAAGATACACACACAAACTATAAAGCTACATATATAATAGGGAGATATAAACTGCCAGCTCTGCCATTCAGATCCCTGTGTAATCAGACACAACTTCTGAGAGAGGTAAGGGAAGATAAGGAAGGATCAGACTGTTGACAGGATGGATATTTTTCAGCAGCATTAGTTTAAGAAGTGACATGAAACTATGACCATACATTTATGTCATTCAGAGTGTACTGAGTATTTATGAAGAAGGCTTCAAAAGTTGAGGTTATATTTAGGATTTAAGGAGTTTCAAACATGTCAGAGGGGACAGGACAATACCAGGGTATGCTTTACCTTCTGAACACAGGAGGTGGAAGCAAGAAAGAGCTTACTCTGCATGCAAGAGTGAAACAGGCCCTTAGTACAGACATGCAAGGGATGAAATACCAGACTCTCCAAGCCCTAAGCTGCAGGGCAACCACTAGCCTCCAACTCAAGCTTGTACCCCTTCTCCAGCACCTGGGAACCTTGCAGCAGCCAGCAATATACAGCTGGATTACCACGTCTAGGCCCTGGGAGTTGCAGTCCATGACAGCAGTGCATTTCCTCTTCCAGTACACATGTATGATATGCCCCTGGTTAGTGTGAGCCTCAAAAGGAAAAAGAAATCAAAATGCAGGAACTGGCAGGTATGGCAAGAAGTCTGTGAGAAGTCTGCATTTTCACAAGATAATTTATAACCTGACCATGCATCAAATAAGGCCAGAGTCTTCAGACAAGGAATTCTTCAAGTTACATGAATAGTTATGAAGTAACTAAGGGTGGGGTGGTGTTTTCTTTATTGGGTGTTGTGGGGGGTTTTTAGGTGAAAGCGAAAGGCATGCAACTTCAATTCCAAGGAAACAACAGATACAAAGTTAAAAGCTTCTCCTGGCAGCAGAATTTCAGTGCTATAATAGGACTTTCCATTTAGCTGCTGCTGCCATGAAACATCAGTATCCAGCTCTTGCTCCGACAGCATCTTTAGCCTCTCCTAGGATCTCTCTCACAATATCTCAGAGCATTATTTCCCTGTGAGCCTACATGGGTAGGCCTGAAGAGACAGAGTCAATGTTCCACACTAGCAGACCTTTGCACACAGAGAAGCATCCCTCTCAACAGTCCAGCATCCCTCCACCACAGAGCATCCACCACTCCAACAAGCTTTGCACAAGAGCCATCTCACCCAGCAACCCTACTAACAACACAGTGACATGGTCCATGGTTCCAAGCTGAACACCAAAATTCCAACCCCAAAAAGGATGCAGATGACCCTCCACCAGGACTTTGGGAGCACAAGCTAGAGTTAGCAGCCCACAGACCTCAGCTAAGGTTCTTCCTGCTGTGCCAAGAACCAGCTCTGCTGTCAGATGTGAAATGGCTCTCCCCAAACTGTCAGCTGAGGTCTCCACTTGACCTAAACTGAGTAAGGGATATTTAAGCACAGAGGTCCATTCAAGGGGAGTCAAGTTATAAGGGACAAGAATGCCCCCAGTTTTGGCGGGGACACCTACTCAAACCCCCTTCTTTTACAACCACCCATCTCCCTATTAACTCCTTCTTATTCCTTCAGGGTAGGGTAAGGAATTAACTTCCAGTTTTCTTGGCCATGACCCAGTTGTGCTGTACGAGAACTGTAAATCCACAATTTCTTGCATTTCTACCATGAAGTGAGCCTCCTCCTCTTCCCCAACAGGAACAGAGTTCAATCCATTCCTTTGCAGGATACTTGTATTTCATCATTCACCACAAGAAACAGATGTCAAAGGTTGAGGGGGTGGATTTTTACTTTCTTCCTCCCCAGCATTTGAAGATAAAAGTATCTTCATGGCCACAGAATTTGTTCAGCAGCTTTAGAAAGACCATCTGTGCCTGTGGGTGGTACACACAGGCGCTTTGGAAGGCACTGACAGCAGGGGAAAAGGAATTACATGACAAACCCCTTAAGTACAGGGTATGCTGGAGCACATGCTGCTCTTGTACTTCTGGGCAGGAGTAATTTTGAAAGACAAACCAACAAGAAGGGAAATCCCTGCAGATGAAACCAGTGGCATTTCCTCCACACCATCTCTTTTGGAAGGATGGAGCCTAGCAGAGCTCCCTATCAGGGAGCAAGTAATACTGTATTAGCAAGAAAGATTAATAATTGACAGCAGGCCCTTCACTTACATAAAGGCTCGTAAACTTGTAAGTATTAAGTATGCCAAAAATGTGAGACTGCTCCAGGGTATAACAATCACCCTGTGCCACTCACCCGCTGCTGCCTGGTGCATATGCAGGAGCACAATACAACTGGCATCTGGGCTGTGCTCCAGGACACGCAGCTCCACAGTGGAGAGGAACGCAGCTCCACAGTGGAGAGGAACGGAGGGGTGGTGTGCGCACAAAGGGCACTGGGTGATCAAAGATCAAGATCAAATGAGGAAGGTGAGAGAGGTAAGAAAGATGACCACAAGCACTTCAGTTCCCTGAGTTCTGTCACCTTTATTAAAAGGATGAGCAGCTCTGGGTGTGAAGCCACAGAGAAACTCTTCTGAGATTAAGAAGTCCTAAGCTGAACTCTGCTGGCAACACCACCCCACGCACCACCAAACAGACCCTCACGAACCAGAACAAGACACTATTCCCATAACTCATCTGGAGTATCAAAGGAGCGCGCCCTCTACTCAGCAGGAACAGCACACGGGAATTTTCCAGTAGCCTCTGAAAAACACACTTCTGCAATTCCCTTGGTACCCTCATGGCAAGAGCAATCAGGTGAACAGCTCTCTGCAGCACCATTCTCCTGGAGGAGAGGCAGCAGTTACAGGCAGGAGGGGGAAAGGAATGGCCTGTGAGTAGGAATGTGGTTGGAAGTCTTTTCCCATCAAGTCATTACCAGTTCAGCCCCAGGTCAGACCTTCCTTCCCTAGTCCATGGCATGGGGCATTTCAGGATGCTAATACTCAACTGCCTTTGGCACACAGCTGTGGACAGAGTTCTGCACACTCAGGAATGGGAGCATGAAGAAGCAGCAGGGAGATGAGCAGTTGCAAAAAGGTGGTTGTAAACACTCAGTTAGGCAAAGTACTGCTGGAAAGACATTCAGGTCTGACACCTCTCGGTGCTAAAGAAGTTGCTCTGGAGCAGAGCACTCAATTTCTTCAGGAGCTTCACACATGCAGATGCAATTAGCACCCATTTAGCTGCCTATCCCAGAACTTCTTGGGAGAAGAGACTATTCAATACTGGTGCTCACCAGGTTTTATGATGGGCAGGGATGGGGGACACTCCCACAAACGCTCATCAGGGTGCCTGGCACTGAGAAAATGTATTCAGGAACAAGGCTGATTTCACACAGTCTGTAAAGTCGGGAGTCTGTGGAACATGTTATTCTAGAAGCTCCTGTAATCAAAGCAGCAGGAGAGTTAATAAGATGTTTTGCTACAAAACAAGGTAAAAACTCGTCAGCTCGATCTCCTTCATCACAGTGTTTGTCACCATGGAAGATGGTGAGGGTTGAAGAAACCCCAAAGGAGAAAGGACAATCAGTGTAACCCTTCTAATCCCTGGGAGCACAGACCAAGCAAACTGCACACAGGGTAGAGGAAGAGCACACAAGCACAGAGTGGCTCCAGCAGGAGGCAGCTGGGCAGGTTCAGCACTGCACCACTGTGCACCAATGCTTGCTCTGCAACCTGACTGGACACAGAAATAGCCCATGAGTGTATGGGGTCAGTCACACTATGAACAGCCAGTTGGACACACATTATGAAGTTCCACAAACCACAAGATTTCAGCAGCTCTTGCCTCAAGAGATCCAGCTTCCTAAACTCATGGTTAAGCTATGCTAGAAATCAAACCAAAGGTGTTTATATGCCATGGAAGCTTTCAACGTGAAGGGTAGGGAGATTTTATGCCAGCATAACCTGAAGAGAAGTGTTGATGCAACTCCAAGCAAGAGTGCTCTGTGCAGTTCAAATGCTGACCAGGTGTTGTTCATTATAAATGTTTCACCCTTGAAAAGGGAAAACAGATTTGAGCAATACCTTGTTGTTGCAAGGTCAGATGCATAGGACCTGCGAATGCAGGTTGTAGTATGGAGCAGCTTATTCCTGCTCTTTAATCCTCCTCACACTTCCTCACTAGGGAACACAGGGACACAGACAAGAGAGCTCATCACACTAGATCAGGAAATACTGACAGCCTAGTTTTATAAGCAACAGATTTATATATATTATGTTTTATAAGCCACAGATTCAGTAAATAAAAGACTACCAACCCAAAGCAGCTGGGCCAAAAGTGGCATCAGCTTCTGCCCTGCCATTCTCTTTCAGAGAGCATCAACCAGCTCACCCCCATCTGCAGAAGCTGTATCCTGATTCCAAAGGCATATAGAGGCCTCCCCACTTGCTCCACAGCCATCTGGTTCATAAAGGCAAGCCCATTCCAGGAAGGACAGAAAAGCAGACTGAAGCTCTTAGTACTTCATAGAGCCCAACACATGATGAACTGCTATGACTCTGCTCCTCATATCCCTACTGCAAGGATGAGCTAAAGGGAGAAGGACCCACTCTCGGGCATTTCTAACATCAGAAAACCAAGCCTATACTAGAGCTCAACATTCAATCTATGTGCAAGATCAGTAATCACCGCATGTGTTTGAAGCCATTCATCTTGAGTTGTCTAGACTAGCAAAGCTCTAGGGTAAGGAAAATATTTACTGGAAAGGAAGGGAGTACTACAGGAAAAGAGGGTTTTCTCCGTCAAGATCCTTCCTATGTTGTTTTTGAGCCACCCAGATGGTACTGAACTGTAGATAACAGGTGCCACCAGTATCCTATCCATAGGGATAAACCAAAGCCTCAGCTGCAAAACCAAGCCTCAGCTCACAAAACTAGCAGCCTTTCACTTGGAAAGTCACCTACTATTGCTCTCCCCCACCTCTGTTTCCCTTTGCTGATGCTTTCAAAAGCCTCACCAGAACTCCCACCCAACCTTGTGCTTTTTCCCAGGCTTGACCTTTCTGGCATCTCCTCTATTCCCTGCTCTTCACCCACTTACCACCATACAGCATTCCCTCTGCATGGCAAACCTTCCTGCCAGGAGCAGCAGTGAGCTGAGACTTGGCACCACATTCACTGGGACTCCAACATAATTTTTACCTCCCCCTTCCAGCTCCTGAAAGGATGCCAAAGGGAACACTCGTTTTGGCAGTTCAAGTCTCCCAGATGAAGAGTTACAGCCAAAGTGCTGGGGGTGGGACCAAGGCAGCCTATTAAAAGGTTGATTATAATATGAATTTGGAGAACTATTTCCAAATATGCTTACCCTCCTGGACCTAGGGCCCTTGGGGGTGGAGTGGAATCCCTAACTCAGCATTTTCAGCTTATTTACTGGGTTTGGAGCTAGAGAGGGTGGAAAATCCTGTCTGCACCCTGCCTAGCAAAAACATGGGTTTCTATAAGGGTGCCGGAGCTACTGTTTTCTTCCTTTCTCCCTTAGAAAGCCTGTTGTGCTTGTACTTGCATAGCTCCCTCTGCCTCATCAGAAAAGACCTAGAATTTGAAAGCTTCTACTTTGGATTAAAAGGGTCAATATCTGAAATTTTCCTGTGGGGAATTCAGAGCTACTCCAAGCAGCAACACTGATAAGATGCCACAAGAGCTTTCTCACCACCAGCTTCTCTGGAGCACACTGGACTGTTGAGGAAGATGAACTCCATAAACAGCCAGAGAGGAAAACTTTGAGATAACCTGAGAGCATAAAGAGGACAAAAGGCTGGCTGAGGTTGTGATTTCAGGAGGCAGTCAGACTGCTGTAACTGTTAAAGAATGCTTCCTCCTGCCAGTTGTCAGCCCACAAACCCATCTAAGACCCCTTTAAAAGTGTAGGGGTGAGGCAAGCATGCATGTTGGTAAATGGAGAGGCCAGAGGCAGCTACAAGTAGTATACACATAGTCTACCATAACTGTTCCTGTCTCTCCAGGACACCCACAAGGCTGCTTCTCCAGTCTTCCTGACTAATCCAAACTGTCCTTGCATGCCCCTCATCAGCAGACCTCCCATTCCATCCGCATGCCTCAGCCAGAGAGCCAACCAGAGGCAAAATGCAGCTCCTTGTGACCTGCACTGACATGTCACTGACAAGCAGGTCAATACCTTTACATAAACTTGGTGATATTACACTGCAAAGATGTTCCAAAGTTCCCTAATTCCCCAAGTAACTCTGTTGCTTATAGCAAGAGAGAGAAAGAATGAACTGTCCCTTTGTGGGGAGACATCTGGCTACCGATCAGACCTACAGTTTTATCTTTACATTAGTAAAGATGGAAGGATGCACAGGCTTCAAAACACACATCAATATACTTTGTCCTCATCTGTGAGAAGCTCAAGAAAAAAGCAACACTAGTTTACCAGTACTACACCCACTTGATGAGACTCTCCTGCAGCACAAGACACTGAAGCATCTGTTTGCTGCATGGTGTGGATTCAATATACCAAATGAAATTGCAGCCAGCCTGCCAACAAATGAGAGGTTATTAATTTCCACATGTCTGATTTCACCCTGGATTTCCCAACTTTTCACTGCCCTCACATCACCCAAGTCATTTCCAGACTTTGCTGCAAAGAGAAGTGGAGAGAACACTCTTTCTAACACATATGCTATTAAATATTTAGGCCCTGGTTCTCCAGCAAATTCTTTGCCTCCATTGGCAAGCCAGGCATGCAGACGTATAGCATCTTTGTTACTCTAAACATAAACCACAATCTACCACCAAGCAAACTCTCTCAAACCAAACCTGCACAGTGTTGTGTATATATAGATGCATATATATACACACATATATATGTGTGAGTGTGTATATGTGTATATATATATATATTTATATATATATATGCATATATGTACTGAACTTCCTGTGTAGCATTCACTTATAAGAACTGCTCTGGCACACCTCAAGGCACAAAGCTGTGGCACAGAGGAACTCTGGAAGTTATCTCTCCATGTCCGTATTTTTAATTATGCTGGAACTGTCACTTATCAGAGGGATTTTTAACTTAAAGTTTAATAAATCAAAGGTTTCACAAGAAAACCAACAGAGATCAGTTCATTATTTTAAACCCTGAAGGTGACCTTTCCTTAAGTCAATAGGAACACTCCCATTACAGAAGAGGGACTCTTCTTCATACTTTACAGAGAAGGAAAATACAGCAGAGCCCACACCTCGTTCACCCAGAAGGCTTTGATTTCTTCCATTAAGCCACGAACAACACTCAGGAATCAACTCCCAGCCTTGAGCTTCAACCACTAAATCTGCTTCAAAGCAATTCCATTGCTAAGCCAGTGGCTGCAGGAGACCATTCCTACATCCAATTAAACCAGCAGACACTAATCTCTCCATCTGCAACAGATACACATGCCATAGGGGTCTGGACAGGATAAACAGAAGAGATGTTTAAGTGCACATACGGTCTGAGGAATCATCTTCAGTACTCAGTGGCACAGGAACCAAGAGATTTCTAGACACAGGAACTAAGCAGACAGACATCTGTCCTTTCTTGTAGCTTTGCTGAGGGAAGCATTAACCCCAGCAGGAAGGTGAAAGCGAGCATGCATCATACCTACAGACATTGCACAAAGATTCCCAGATACATCTGACCCAGCAAACCAAGCCATAGCTATGGCAAAAAGAGCATCACACTACAAAACCATCCCGAAGGAGAAAGACCACTAATCCGAATCACGCCTCCCAAAAGAATTTCCGAAGATCTATAAATGCCA